>JALIZH010025266.1:1115000-1222500 GCA_030522465.1 Rhipicephalus appendiculatus
GCGAGCGTGCATGTTTAGAGCTGGAGCCTAACTGTATAGGCAATTCGGTTCCCTGGCGGTTACGACCTGGCGAAGTATAGCCTTTTACCGCGGCGCGTTTCTCTCCTGTCTTCGTCCCGAGTGTCTCGGCGTCGTCAGGAACGAGGCGTTGACGTTAGAGCTATCCGCTCGGCGACGGAACCAATACTTGGTTAGGGATTGTCGTTTACTTATTATTATTATTTTTTAATTTCTTTCAGGAACAACGGTGATCTTTCACGTCGTAGGGCTTTTTGCAGCGCGTACTTTGTTTGGTTTGTTTCTGGCGTGTTACTTAATTTTCTTTATCTTTCGCGCTTGTTTTAAGTAGATAGATATTAATAGCGCAAGGTCATCTTTGACGAAAGAGTTCCGTGACTAGTGATACATCCGACGGTTAGAACAAAACATCACGAATGGTGCAAGTATGATTGGAGTTGACGTAGAGTGCTGTATAGACCCGAAGGGGACAAATAGTCTATCTAAAGCAGTTGTATTTCTGTTCAGTTTCAGTAGAGTGTGAAGTATTTTATCCACTGGTTCTTTACCAACAACAAAAACAACAACAACAACAATAACAATAATAATAATAATAATAATAATAATAATAATAATAATAATAATAATAATAATTCAATTTGAAAAATTGTTTTATTGTTTCCTTGTACAAGAAAGAAAAGGATGTAGGGGCTAAAGGCATATCGCCTGACAGAGGACCCGACACCCTATTATTATTATTATTATTATTATTATTATTATTATTATTATTATTATTATTATTATTATTATTATTATTATTATTATTATTATTATTGATAAACCCGCATAGCAACTAGCATACCACAGTCGACGATTCTTAACGATCTGGTTGAGGCGGGGGCTTCACCGAGGCAGCTTTCTGCGTATGTACAGTCGATCCGCGGGGTCGCCACGTCTCGGTGATCTTCGTGTGCCTCCGCCGCGTTCTTCCATTTTGCGTGCATTCTTCCTCCGTTATCCTTCGTCGTGCTCCGCTTGCTCTCCACTCCTGCTACACACTCGCGTTTGTAACACTTGAAGAGTACGACAGGCTAGCGGTCGTGCGCCGGGTGAGAGTATACTTCCGTTGCGTGTTCTCCTCAGTGTTTCTCCTTGGCTTCCCGCGCGTATCGGCCGCTCCTTGTTACTGCGGCGCGCCTTGACATTCGTTTTTGCAGGGTTCGTGGAGTGTGCGCTCTCCGACGATGGCTGAAGGATTAAAAAAAGAAGGATAAAAAAAAGTGGGGGGGGGATGTCGCGACAGGACAAGACCGATTCCCTCGGGCATGCCACCGACGGGCGCCCCCTTTCCGTTTAATTTGTTTGTTTGTTTGTTTCACTGCTGAACTTTCTTACTCCGTAAGCGCGCGTGAGGGTTTGATGCTGGTTCCCCGAAAAAAAGAAAAAGAAAGAAAAGCGCGCGATTACGATGGGCCACGCACCGTATTTGCTCGACGAGGCTTACGCGAAGCGGCGAAACGTTTTTAAAGACGTAAAACCGGCGGCAATCTCGGGACACGATCTTTGTTGCCCCGCGAGAGCTTCGGAGAGGATGTAAGGCGCGCTACTGTACAAGCAACGGCGAAGGCGCATGGAGGGGGGGGGGGGGGTCGACGGAATGTGGAGCGTCATTAAAAAATACGCGCGTTTGTTGGTCGTTTCGCGCACTTGGCCGCTGGTCACGAGATTGTGCTCATTTTTCCCTCTCTGTTGGCTCTGTCCTCCTCCGCGCAGCATCCTTCGCGAAGTAAAGTCAAAGGCTGAAGTTTTTTTTGTTTTTTTTTTCCTTTGAGGTAATTTCTTCCGGTTGGGCGCGTTTCTTTCAGCAATTTGGGCGCATGTCATACGCGTACGCAGTCGGAATGTTTAGTGAGATGCGCACACGCGTACAGCATGTGAAGCAAGAGGCTGATACAACGCCCGCCCCCCTCCATACATGTCACTGCGCTGGAAAAAAAAAAAAGCAGAAAAAAACAAAAGACAGCATAGGGGACGTAAACAGCCTGGTTGATTGGGTCGCGTGTGGCGCATCGGCCGTGTTTCGTGAAGTCTGAATGCGGGACACGAAATAGCTGCATACGCGATAGGCGGGCCTTCAATCGCGCGTGCGGGTTTGCCGACCGCGACAACTGTGCTGCGAATGAAACTTGCCGATAAGTTGAAACGTGCCCGACCCTCGGTGACAGGAAACGCTTGGCCGCTCAACGACTCGAAAAAGAAAAAAAAAAAACGAAAAAGTTTGCTTGTGACGATATACGAGCAAAAATCTTCCATGTCAATCGAAATTGGTCATCGTTGTTCTTCCGAAGCGGGCACGGCCTACACCGGCACGTTCCTATACGCGGACGTGCGCGAGATAATAATCATCGCTGTGGTTTAACGTCCCAAAACCACGATATCATTATGTGAGACGCCGTGGTGGAGGGCTTCAAAAATTTCGACCATGCACCTTGGGAATTCTTCAACGTGCACCTAAATCCTAAGCACACGGACCTCCAGCATTTTGTCTCCATCGAAATGCGGCCGCTACGGCCGGGATAGGATGCGACCTTCGGGTCAGCTGTCAGTGTTGCGCTAGACACTTCCGCTCAGATAGGGAGGGACAATCGATCACATTCAAGTTACAATAAGGATGAGATCGGTTCCCTGCTTTCTGATCTTGCATATTCGTTCTTCACTCGAGTCGAGGGAAGGTGGCCGAGGAAGCATGAAATATTTGTGCCGAATGACAGAGAGAGGATGGGGGGTGACGGGGGGGTATATGACGGCGCTCTTTTTCGTCCTCGCATGGCGGAGTCAGGCACTGCCTTCGCGTTCCTTTGCACGAGCGCCTGCGCACGCCATATCTGAGGAGATGAGTTCGCGAGTCCGAGTTCGCGAACCGTTCTTGCACGCGCCGTCGCTCAACATATCTATCGCTCGCCTGTCAGCTGCGCGGATAGATGGTGCACGAGGATAGCCGCTCCCTGCTTGGGCAAAACTCTGCTGTATGAAAAGGAGGTGGTGTGGGGAACTGTAGAGAGAGAGAGAGAAAGGAGGGGTCTCGGGAGTTTTTCCCCTGGTCGCGCTGATAGCCGAGATGGGCTGGGCTTCTGATGCGATTTTGAGACTCGCGCTTGAAGCGGCGGACTCGGCGACGTTGAAAGCGAGCGTTGTATGTGGTGCGTGTATGTGTGTCGCGGCCTTCCCCTAACTGGGTCAGACGTGCTTCGCGAGAGAGCGAGCCAGCCGCCGACGCTCGATCGCTTCTATATAGCTTTCAGTTGTGGAGGAAAGAACGGGACGGCCGCGCGCGAGTCTGGCACTGAGGGTGCGTGGTTGGAACAGGAAAGGGGAGGGGGGGGGGCGATTCTGGCCGAGGAAGAACTGTCATCTATGCTGTGCACTGGGAGAAGCGCTCTGGAATTTCGTCGGCGTTCCCTGGAGGACGACGCATGCAGTGGCACGGATGCTCAATCAGCGAGCACGCGGCGGCGTTGTCCTTTTCTGGATCGAGGAGCGCTTGTCTCCGCGAGTGTTTGCGGAGTTTGGAAGCGCGGGTGTTTTTGGGTTGTCTTCTGCGGGTGAACGGAGGTTCTGTGACAGGTTTGTGCGTTGTCGAATACGAGAGGAGTGCATAGCATGGACGAATGAAGGTTCTTATCTAGTAATTCCCTCTCACTGTGCGTGTCCCTGAACGAATGAGAGGGATATGAAATAGAGCGCAGCGCTAGTCATCCTCGTTATCGGGGAGTATATACCAGAAGCTCCACTTCACTACCGGTATGCGCAATATATGTCTAGTTCGCTGACGTCTTTTTTTTTTTTTTTCGTATTTCTGAATGCAGAGGTTGCTCCATTATACGGTGCTTGCTTTAGTAACGATGAAAGTTGTTGATTTACGACTGTCTGGTTTTGACACCCCTTTTTTTTTTTTCATGTGAGGTTTTATCTCTGACACCTCTATAAAGTTATGAAATAGAACTGTCAAATAAAATCATTGCATCGTGGAAGCAATTCTGTGCACTCTACATACAGTATTTGTACATCTCACTGCGCTGTGACTGAACCATTCGCGGCGTAATCGGTGCAATCAACGACGTTTGTATTACACTCGACGTGTGAAAAGTGACCGTGGATTAATTCACTATTGTTCGGTGTACTCTGTGTGATGTTATTGGGGCAGGACCGCTCCCGAAAGCACAAAAACACGTTCACACTTATTTTATGCACTCCACACATGGACAAACATGCACTGACACTCTACATAAGACACGCTAGCTACAAAACATATGCGGCCTTGCACCGATTGTTTGTTTGCTCGATAAGTTTCTCGCCGTGTGATTGACGTGCACGCCGCCTGGCTCGTTTGGGACGGTGCGCCGCCTGGCTCGTCGGCAGCCCTCAACGTAAGTCGGCCCTCGCCATGCTCGGTCCTCCGCCGCAGCAGCAGCAGTAGAAGTGCTTGGGCGGGTTGCTGAGCAGCTGCACTCAGCCAACGCGTCTCGTCCCGGCAGCACACCGAGGTCGCGCCGGCCCGTGTGACGGCAGCAGTAACGGTGGCCCACAGCGGGGACTCGAGCAACCGCTGTGGACGGCAGCGTGGTCAGCGGCACCTCGCCTGTTCCCTGGGCCAGTCGCCCAGCTGGAATGCAGGCCTCGTTTGCTCGGACGTCGGTCCTTCAGCTCTCAGGAACGGGAACCACCGCGCACCGCCTGGTCCCTGGGCCAGTCAGCCAGCCGGAGTCCTGCTCGGCCACGAACGCCGCTCGGCCTGGAACACGACCGTCGCGCACTGCCGAAGGCACGGGTCTCCCACCCTCGAGGCCGCCCTTCACGCGCTGCCGACGTCGTCGTCTTCGGTCCCGCGCGGCACATACGCGCACAATCGCACTTTGCCACCGCACGGCACACCATTTTCGTTCTTGAAGTTCCGGTTTCGTTTCCGCGCACCACATATTATCACACTCTGCACTCAAATCCATCCACTTAGGTAGCCTATAGCGGCGCTATAATGTGTGTCGCTGCAGATCTGGAGGGCGTGGGTTCGATTCCCGGCTGCAGAGGTTGCATTTCGATGGAGGCGAAATGCGGAAAACGTCCGCGCACGTAAACTTAGGTGCATTATAATGCACTCCAGAGAACCCCAATTGCTTAAAATTATAGTGGAAGCCCCCACAATGGCCTGCCTCATAATTATATCGGGGTTGTGGCGCGTAAGATTCCATAATTTTCAACATCCTTAGTTGTCACGCGGTATCAACGTCGCTTTATTTGGCATTGGCCACCAGTGTATGTATACGTGGAGCGTTGTATTGCGAACGTTTCGGTACTCTCATGGTAATATACTATAGCCTTGTGGTAAGTAGCATTAAAATGGAAAGTTATCTGTGGAAGCAGAGCCAATTCCCGCTTCTGGAAGAGGCCACAATGTGCGCGCCGTTTTTAGGGGCGAAGCTCCTTAGGGCATAGGCTAGTCCCGCGTCGTTGTCGTTGTCGTAGCCACCCCTGTGCGATGACGATGACGCTGCCATCACGGCACAGCACATGGAATTTACCCACTATGCGTCATAACGATGACGCTGATGACGATGACGAATAAGCGTCGTAGCCACCTCTAGGTCTCAGAATGATCACTAGATGGCGCTGCGGTGCCATCTAGTGATCGACCACATGCAACCCACAACCATCCGAGGAACCTACATCGATCTCGTCTTTGCAAACTTCCCACTACGACCCATCCAAGAACCCCTATCCCTCCACTTCACCGACCATGAAAGCCGTTATAATGAAGGCGGAACGGAAGCCACGGCTTATGTAAACGGTAACCACCACGGCTCACGACCAACGAAGAAAACACGGCTCCAGTACGAAAACGGAAAATCACGGCTCACGAATAAATAAAATTTCTTAATATATATACACACAGTGTTTGTCACGTCTTTGATGATGTACTGGGCAAGATTCCCGAAAGATTCACGGTTTTTACCGATGAACCTTCCGGAGCTTCGCCCACTCATCATCATTCACTCCGTGGATATGCGTGGATTTTTTTTTTTTAACTTGTGCGTGGAGACGCCTAACTATACACAGTCGGCGTCAAAACGTGTGCGGGTTCCGCGAAAAAGCCCAATTTTAGCACGCTCTCAGTGAAGTACATGTTGTTTGTCGCGTATGCATTTGTGCTGCTAGCCATAGTATACACTGGCGTAGCCAGGGAATGAGGGGGGGGGGGGAAGGGGTGAACCTCCCCCTCCTCCTGAAAAAAGTTTTTGACTGCGCTCCTGATATTAGTATGTATAACGTCCATGCTGCGTCCACAAGCTCGCAAAATATTCGACTCTTGTTTAACAATACCACACTCAGTAAACTTTTGAGGCCGACTAAATGTCCTTTAGGATAAGTCTAAAGGCACATGTCACGTGCCTTAATTCGCGCTTCGGTCGCTGGCCCTCTCCTGCAGAGAGCTCCAGGTATTCGGATTCGACCTCTTCATGTAGTGACGGGCTTTAAGGGGTATGGTTGTGTAAACAGGATGTCCTGGTTTTAGATTTATATCTCCGGAACTGTGTTATATTTTGTCCTGAAAATTTGCGTGCTTAATAAGAGAGCTAGTGGCATTCAGTCTTCTAAATTGTGACCCTGTAGCTTTTCTCACTTGCTTCTGGTGGAGCACCAAATTTCAGACTGGTGCACAAAATTCAATGTACCTTTTCTCAGAAAAACCAAAAACAGTATGACCGTGATATTTGGCAGGCTCATTCAACATAATGTTGGTATTAATCCAAACCAAGGAAAACTAACTCTTATATTTACCTCACAACAAAAAAAAAAAAACATTTTCCTCACTTGTCGCGTGCCGTGAGGGAGACTTTCCAAGCAATCTCTTTTTCTTAATTGTAAATTAAACAGATTTTCAAAGTTTTAGATTCAGACTATTTGGAAGGCATTTAGGTATAATCTGAGAAAATTTGAGCGTGATCGGGTGGATAGTTCTCCAGGAAATATACATCAAGTTTGGAAAATTTTCAAAAAAAACTGATCGTGAGAAAAACGTGCCTTTTTATTTAAAGACACGCACTGAACGTGCTCACAACAAACAGCAATAATTCCGCTACGAATGCATTTTAGTGGGAAGATTCGCGATCAAAAAGTATGAAAATGGTAGGAAGTGAATATATTCAACCGATCTAGCCATAGTTATCATTAAAAAAAAATGCATACATGCAGAAACCATGATAGAAAAGAGCCCGCGTATCCGCTTGGAGGCGCGGTCTCTGGCGCCATTTTTAAAGGGCCTGGAGCACTCCAACGCGCTCACCAACGCATAGTTTTTCTCCTCAGAATGTGTATTATTTTTTATCAATGAAATCAAAAATTAGCTTTTTTGGTCGATCTCCCTACCACACTAAAGGGGAGACTAAAGAGAAAAGCGATTTTTCGCGTATTAGTAAATTAAAATTTCACAGTACCAAAAACACCACCCTTACGGCGAGATGATACTTGGTGAGCGAGAAAACGCGCGAAAACGAAATGTGGGTGGCGACGCCACCTTGAAGTTCTCGCACCAAACGCCGTGACGTCATAGATTTTGACGGCGTCTACTAGGTCATGCGTAGTTCCTGAACGGTAAAAATGAAGTACCATTGTCCTCTGAGGGGGCCATAGAGTTAACATACAAAGTTCCAGGCAATATCCTTGTGTGAAATGTCGGCCAAAATACGCAAAACAGACTTTGAAATCCGTGACGTCGTGTGGGGAGATTTCGGCGCGAAACTTAAAAGTGAAACTTTGTTCCTTGATTGTTTTCAGAGTACAATTTGTCAATCTAAATCGATTCACTGTTTCACTTTAGTGTCCCCTTTAACCTTTCTGCGATCCGACGTATCCGTGTACTTGTTTCCTATTCCAATATACGCACACATCGCGCCTGTGTGACGCAACGCAATCACTGTCGTAATCAATTACTTGTCCACCTCTGGGCACCGCCTAGAAGAAACAAAATAAACGATATAGCTCGACATTCCTTCTTCGCGAAAAGAGCTTTGAAAAGAGCGAGAACCATTTTTTTTTCGAGCTTATTTCTGTGAGAATTAAGCTCGTGCAAGCTGGGAATTAAGCTCGTGCAAGCTCATTCGCACGCGTGAACGTCGTTCCATTAAGCCTTGCACTCGGCCCTGTTGTGCGCGCGTAAAGCCCTCGAAATGAATCGGAGGCCGCCTTTTCATCGCGCCGTGCAGGAGAGTCCCGGAGATAAGCGAATTTGGGGTGCAGACTTGATTAAAATGGTGTCTCTAACTCGTGTATAAGCGCGGCTGCTGCTTGGGAGGCTGCCCGAGTGTCTTCGTGATCTGACGCGTTGTCCTGTGGCCCGAGATAAGCGCCCGGTAATTTCGTGGGCTTTACACGAATGTCACATCTCCAGGCACCGGTTGCGCTCTTAGTCGACTTCTCTTTTAATTATTAATGTAGCTGGTGCCTCGCGCGCTTTGTAAACTTTAAAACGTGAGGCGACTTATGCTCTGTATAATTTGCGTAGCACCTCCTTGTCTCTTACTTACATAAAAAAAAAAAAAAAAGCCGACCGGGTTGTGGTAGCGAAGGGGCTATGGTGCCTCGCTGCTAAGCTCTGGGTCTCTAGGTCGCTGGCTTAGAAGCGGTCATGGCTACCTCACTTCAATAAGGGCGCAAAGCAAAAAACCCATAAACAAAAAAAACGCCCCTATATTTTATTTATTTATTTACAGGTTACCTACATCTCCATATAGTAGGGGGGGGAACAAAAACATAATCAGTACAAAGGAACGCGTGGCAGAGTTATATAGACACATATACAAAAATCACTGTAACATTATACTTATATAGAAAAGCTTCCACTACCCTTTTCTATTGTATTTCTTTTTCTTTCTTTCTTTCTTTCTTTCTTTCTTTCTTTCTTTCTTTCTTTCTTTCTTTCTTTCTTTCTTTCTTGCTTGCTTGCTTGCTTGCTTAGGCAAACTTATAGAAGAGACAAGAGGAAAGTTGTACATTACGCGGTTGTTTAACTTACATGGTGTATCGTCATCTGTGCGCAATCACCAACAGGATATTATATCTATGTGCATGAGTGTGTACGATGTCAGTGCACGTTAAAGAACACCAGATGGTCCAAATATCCGGAGCCCTCCACTACGGCGTCTCTCATAATCATACCGGGGTTTCGGGACGTAAAACCCCAGATATTATCATTATTTACTATGTTCATGAGTGCTCTGTGCGAGGACATCTGCTTGTTTACGAATCTACGAGACTTCGAAAAGGAGTACTTATTACGGCCGTGACTGAAGATATATAGTTGTAGCGGAAGAGGACACGCCACCGTCCTCGCTTTGCTCCTTGACGTCTCTTTAATTTCTTTTTTTTTTTTTTTGAAGAACACTGTCTAGACTCCGCAGTGTGCTTTGCTTTCCCATCTTATGCAGATACTACGCTTTCTTTCGTTTATAGCTCGGAGAAAAAAAAAAGGAAAATAAAGGAAATCGCATCTCTTGCAGATGAGCGCCGAGCTCCTCGCTGCAGACAATGATCGATGCTGTGCCCTTCCTTTTAGCCGATTACTTTCACATCAGCCCATTTGTCTAGCATGTAGCCAATATGGCACGACTGAACGATGTACCTCTTCAAGGTCCAGCATACGGAACACGAGATTCTTGTACCCTACTAACTTGGCCGTTCGTTTATTTTTACAAATTTACCTCGCGCTTTATTTTTTTAGCCTACTGGTGATCTATGTGTTTTCATATTTTACTTGCAATTTTGTGTTTTACTGTTAGATATTCAGAAAATGATCCGGCATTTATCTTTTAGTGTATTGTCCGCACTTCCTTCCTTTAGATGTGGCATTCGAACGCTGCCGACTCGCAGGAACGTGGTGTCTTAAGCATTAAAGTTATCGTTTAACACTGCGGATAATTATCCAGTTTGCTACCCTGCCTTCCGCGTCGCAGTTCTCTCTTTCTTTTAGCCGTGAACATCCCGTTATTCTAATTTTTCTGGAAACCCTCTAGTGTTCACGTTCTGAACTATATCGAAGTCGAAGAAGGAATTGTTCGTCGCGTGAACGTAAGTTCGATCGGCGTTAATTGCTCAACCTGGAAATAAATTCGGCCGTGTTGTTATCGTCCGCTTGTTTCGCCGCGTGACCTTCAAGTTTGCCAGCTTCACATGCAAGTCCCGTCCTTTAGCGCGAAAGCGTCATACCGCTCTTTCGACCACGCCCCATCTTTAGTCAGCTGCGTCGTTGTACTATTTCGCATCACATCCCGCTTCTCGCCCGCCTTTTCTCATCATGCACGTTTGACGTTTCACGAGAGCGACATACTCTAAGAAAAAAAAGAAACAAAATACATGTTACTTGTTACTCTTTTTTGTCGGGTCTGACTTGCCACAAAATATATAACTCCATTTAAAGAGAGACGTTAACTCTCTGTTGGAGAGTCGCGCCTCCCTAGAAGAGAGTATAATGACCTCCAAGAGGGAGTGAACGCCTATTGTTAAAGGTTGTTGTATTTAAGGGAAGTCAGGAATCCCCAGAAAGAGTAACAATATATATATATATATATATATATATATATATATATATATGAGAGAGAGAGAGAGTACACTCATAGAGGACTGGTGAAGCTGGGGACTGCGTTTCCGGTTCGAACCGCGAAGACGCCTCGAGATTCTGCGCGCATGGCCCAAGGTTCGAGGCAAGGCCGTGTTCCGTGCGGGAGTTGGGCTTCTTGCGTGACTGGGCCTATTTTCGTCCTCGACACTGACCTTCGTGCCGCTCTCTGCGTTCACCTGGCTTACAACACGCCTTCTCTTCCTTTATTTTTCTCCACGACGTTCTCTCTCTCTCCTCCAGTCCCTGTGTCCCTCGATGCGCCTCGCTTTCGTGCGTATTTTCTTCTAGTCTCACCGTGACTCACTCGCAGGGTTCCTCGCATGCGTATACCCCCGGGATAAGATTGCGTGCTGCAGCGGCGTCGAGATGTGTTTGGCCTCCCCCTTCGCTCTCTCGGCTGGCTCGCCGTGGCCGCGCTCTCTTTTGCGCCGGAGCTGGCAGCGAGCCCGAGTGCGATCGTGGTCGACGGATGTGCCCGCAGGGTTTGTGCTCTGGGAAGCTCGAGCGGCTCGCGGAGCTTCCCTTTTCGAACCCGGCAGGTTGTTTGCCGATTGATTGGCGCTCACCGCCACCTCTCGTTTCGACCTGGGCACGAAGCGCTCGTCTTGTGCATGTACTGGAGGCGAAAGCTTTAGACTGCTCATCCGGACGCTAAAAGGGGACCGTCCGCGGCGTCGGCGTCAACTCGAAGTGATGCACAAGTCAACGTCGTGTGATTACGTCATCGTGACGTTACAGGTCGATGAAATTTGTGACGTGGCTACGGCGTCACTATGACGTCATAAGACGTCATCGTCGCTTGGTGGGCAGATCCCGGAAGCACTGGAAAACCACATTCGGGGCGCAAAGCTTTTCGGGGAGGATCGATGCAATTGACGGGGTAGAAGAAGAAGATGAAGAATGCTTCCGCCTTCCAGTCGTCCTAGGCGAAGGTATAGGGAACCCTGTGAATTTTTACAGAAGGCGCGCCAGAAGTTTATACGGGACTCGGGTCGGTCAGTAGAAACGAAAAAACTACATTTATTCGGAATCGAAGAATGAACCTATAGAGAGGCAGGATGTACTGCGTTAGTCGCGTGTACTGCTATGTGTGGACTTGACGCATGCACTTGCTCGAGCTTTGCGGGCAGATTCAGGTTTTCCAGTTGATCGATTTAACTTTCTTCGTGATGGGCTGAAGGGTGATTCTGCTATCGAAAGTTGGCGGGATTCCCGTCTGGTTTGGGAATAACATACCGAGAAAAAGAAACAATAACAGACACAGCGCCGACTAAGGCATAAATGTTTTTATTTCAAGATATATTTCTGCTTTTAAGTGAAAAGGCCGTGCGGGAGTCAGAACGTCTTTAAGCGAGAACATTTGCACCCTGGTCGACGCTGTGTGTTTTTTGGCGATACTGCTGTGCGTATACGTACGCTGTGAACGTGGAATACAAGAGGCTCAGTGCTGACTTCTCGCTCTCAGAAAAGGCTGTTCTACAGCGCATAAAAACAAGCTCTTCTAATATTGCGAGAGAGCTAGCTCTGAGAAAATCCAGCGGTATGTCCCTTTACTGTACGGAAAAGGTAGCTGAGAGTTCTTTTCGTCATGGCTGAACGGATAAGGCGCGAGTCGGCGGGTCACTGCATTATACCCACACGTGATTGAGAAAAAAAACTCGCCGCAACGGCTTAGTGGCTCGCGCTTCCTAAGCTCGAGGTTGCTTTTGTTACATATCATGTTGCGAAATGCCTTACTTAGAAGGACTGACAGTCCGCCGCGGTGGTATAGCGGTTAGGGTGCTCGGCTGCTGACCCGAAGGTCGCGGGTTCGATCCCGGCCGCGGCGGTCGCATTTCGATGGAGGCGAAATGGTAGAGGCCCGTGTACTGTGCGATGTCAGTGCACGTTAAAGAACACCAGATGGTCGAAATTTCCGGAGCCCTCCACTACGGCGTCTCTCATAATCATATGGTGGTTTTGGGACGTTAAACCCCAGATATTATTATTATTAGAAGGACTGACAACTGGGCAAGTTGGTATGAATTCACACTACTGAAACGGCGCCACAAGGGAAGCGCGCGAAAAAGAGGACATGGAACACAAGAGCCGACACAACGGCTCTTGTGTATCGTGTCCTGTTTCGTGTACTCTCATCTTCCCTTGTGGCGCCGTTTCAGTAGTATGAAATGTCTTACTACCGATCTTTTTCGAATGGCGGTGGTTTTGGCCCATTAGCGACCAGGAGTTCATGTTGCCTTCGTACAACAAGTTTCACTGACTATGAATACCACCTCTAATGCTACGCTTCCAGTTCGTGTCACGCAGTTATACATTTTATAGGGTATACGCGTCGTCGAAATTTTGCGTATGTAATAAGCGTTAATAAATTGGGCTGCCTCGTGTCTGCTGGGATACGGGCGGGCTATCTCAAAAAATAAGAATACACTGATTGCAGTCGCTTTAAAGGGTCAAAGTCTAGTGTTCGTCCCTTTGATCGTCTGTGTAGCAGCTGCATAGCCAGAAATTTCGGGCGGGGAGGGAGGGGAGGGGGGTTAACTACCCGTTATGTATGCGCATGCGTGTTTGCATGCGCGTGTATACATGTGCGCACGCAAAATTCAAATATTTCGGGGGGTGTTTGAACCCCCCCTTCCCTGGCTACACCAGTGGTCTGTATCAGTGTTTCGCGCTAGCAAACACGAATCTGCATATGCAAAACGGCAGAAAGGCTACATGTTTTTATGGGTCTTTTTTTTCTTTTTCCTCTCTACCGCTCCGCATTTTTAACACCGGTTTCTTTGCGCACTTTCGTTAGGACCCGTTTCTCCGCCGTTCTCTCGCCGCGCATCTTCTGTCTTGTAGTTGAGCCTGCGCTGCAGCGAACGTATGCATTGCCCGATCTGCGCTTGTCGTGCCTGTCTGATCCGAGAAACGCCCACACCAACCGTAGTCGCGTTTCCCTGGCGTTTGCGTACAGAGGAAAAGAAATGGACGAACACGACAGCAACGTGTTTACTCGCCCTAAAGATGGGAGGTCGCGTCTGGTGGACGTGTCCTCGTTTGCGTGACCCGCTTGTTTCCGCATCTTCTGCCGTCGACGCTGGTTCGTCCTTCCCCTCACGTCCAGCAAAAAGAAAAAAGTATGGCGAGGTGTGTAGAGGGTTGGTATGGCAGAGATCAATGCTCTCTCGCTGTCGTACACGCTCGGCTTCGCTCCGGTGGCTGACTGCGGGCACTCGCTGCAGTGGAAACGACGCTGATGCATTATCCAGGTGGCGCTGGCCGGTCAGGCACGTTTTTTTGTAGTTGTCTCGTCTCCTCGCCGGATACATCCATGACTATAGTGCGCCGCGCTGGACACATCTACGCGTGTGTTTGTACCAGGTGGGTCGCACGCTTGTCTGTCGACCCCCACACACTCCATGGGTATATATCACTACCTGAGCGTGCAGCGCATGAGACTCGGTGGGTATGACGCGGTGTTTCAGACGATGCGCCGGAATCCCTGAACATTCTCGGACATTTAGCGTAATGTGTCGACGAGGCTGGCGAAGAAATGTTGGGCGCACTGATACGCGCTGTTACGAGCCCGTAATGTTCGTCACGTTCGTGGTATGGCTTTTCTTGGTACATATTTGTTCACTGCAGGCGTTACTTCCAAAATTGGTGCACGAAAAAGGAAAAAAGAATCGCGCGTTGTGTTTCCAGGTCAGTCTTTAAGGCTCAATTATAGTTGCTTGAACGCATGCCTAAGACGAATTGACATGCTGGACGAAATATGGTTGAAATACTATATTAAAAAAAACAAAAAAAAAACTTGTGTAGCGATTGGTGTAGTTCAAAATCCTGCGCTAAATGCAGCTCCACTACTGCGAAACCTGAGTAAGTGCGTATATGGGCGCGCAGCGATTCCCGTTCGTAGAGTTCCCACTGCTTCGTTTACCAAACCGTCGATGAACGTCAGTTTTTGAGGTAAGCATGTAGGGTTTCCCCGGCAGGAGCAGAATCTTGTTAGGAAGATTCGCAAACTCGGTGTGCGACATGCGCGCTACTTTTTGCTGCGCTTTATCGATTTCCTGCTTGTTACGGCAGTTAAGATAAGTTTCGTTTGCAGCGAGTTCCGTCAGGCTGCTTCCCCTTCAGATGTAGCGACGAAGGCGCCGGAGAAGCGTGGAGGGAGGAGCAATCGCGTGTTTGGAGAGGCGGTAGCGCCGTCTCTTGCGCGGCTCGGGTGTCAGCCGTATGTTTACGGAGCGTTTTTAGCGATTTGAAGTTAATTAGTGCGATGTTATTTTAGTCCTTGATCGTTTATATTAGCCCGGTTTTTGGCATTGTTAGCCTTGTTTCAGGCCTGTGTTGACGACTTGATTGCGAGCGTGATCACGCCACATGAGTTCTACGGATGGACGACAAGCTGGGCGCCTAAAGGGCTGAGCACTTAAAAAAAATTACACCATCTTCCCGAGGGGAACCATGGGGTGATGCGGAGCATCGCGGATCGTTATTACGCGCTCGAGTGCAGCATCGGGAGCAGCCTCTACTTGTTGACGTTTACACGCGGCTTCCCGTTCTCGAAGCTCGGGTTCCGCCGCTCGCTTCGTACGTTTGCGTTGAACTTCACGGTCCCGAACCTCAGGTTCTGCTGCTCGACGTTCACGAACCAACGCTGCTTCACGTGCTCGAAGCTCAGGATCCGCTGCTCGACGTTGACGCTTCGAAGCTGCTTCGCGCTGACGAAGTTCAGGGTCCGCCGCTCGCTTCAAGCGTTTGCGTTCAGCGTCGCGTGCCCTTCGCTTCGCAGCTTTGTCTTGAGTGGACGTAACGTTGCTAGTGTTTGGGCTGATGCTGACGCGTGCTTGCGTCAGCCCACTCACTGACGGGACTGTTGCTTCCATCAAACTTCATCGGAAGCATCAACGGTAGTCAAGCGGAGTCAACCGAAGCAAGCGCTGCACTGAACGCGCGCAGCGCTCTACCCGCTTAGAGGAGGAGAGTAGCGCATGCGCCGCGAGAGCAGAAGCGAGCACGCAGGAGAAGCGCAAGCAGGTGGTAGGAGAGAAGTGGAGAGAGTAACGCGCAGCTGTTGGAGAGAGGGAAGGAGGAGAGTTGCGCATGCGTAGTGTGAGTGCGGACGCCGACGCCGCGGGACATAGCCCCGAGCAAGAAAGAGATGCTCCGCATCTAAAAGATGTCATACGCGCTACAGCATGCGACGTGCCTCGCACTGTATGTACGCATATTCGCGAGCGATACGGTGAGGCAATGGGGAGATGGCGGAGCACTCACTTATTTCTCCGAAATAGTGGTGTTGGGTGTGAGCAAAGGGATGGTTTCATGGTCGTCGGCAGGATTTTCTCTGGGGGGGGGGGTGCAAACGAGCGTTGCATCGCGGCTGGGGGGAGGGGGAGATCACTGGTCTAGCTTGGGTGAAGGGCAACTGCTGGTGAGGCGTGAGGGGGGCAAGTGCCCCTTTTGCACTCCCCTGCCGACGCCCGTGGATGGTTTTCTAACTTTTTAATCCGCACTGTCATCGAAACCACCCGCAGCACCGACACTGATAAAAGTGCTTCTTATGTGCACTCGAATACAGTGGTTTATACGTGTTCTACTCGGTGATCATTCGTTTTAGGCGAGTTTTCACGGTTGCTGAATTGGCCGCCTAGCCTCTCTAATTGCCTCCTCCACTCCGCTCCGCCTCCCGTGACTTAAAATGTGAATTAAAGACTATTTACTGTGTTTTAGAAGAACGGAGCGTTGGGCGAGTTGGTATTGCATTGTGAATGGCAATTTTGCGCAAAAAGGGACACACGAAAACGAAAGGAAGAACCCACAAGACTAGCGCAGACTAACAACTGAAAGTTTATTGTCAGAAAACCTGTAATCATAACCACGTGTCTGCCCTTTTCTTTATATGTGTGTTTTTCTGACAATAAACTTTCAGTTGTTAGTCTGCGCTAGTCTTGTGGGTTCTTGCTTTCGTTTTCGTGTGTCCCTTTTTGCGCAAAATTGCCATTCACAATTACTGTGTTTGTTCGTCTCTATTGAGCGCCCGCTTACTTAACCGCTTTTTTTTTCTTCTTCTTCTCTCTCTGAAAAAAAAGAAAGCGTCTTTCCCTATACTCCATAGTACGAGGACCGCAAATACCGAAACGTAGCAGCCGCGGTCATCCGCCTCTTTGTATTTATGCACGCTTTCAACGCCGATCCCGCTGGCACAGGCACGGTCTGATTGGAAATGAGCCGGCGCGCGGCATTCGCTAATGTGCCGGAGCGCTATTCTTTCTGTAGCGCGCATAATAATCATCGTTCACGCTGGTTCCGCCGCCGCCGCCGCGCACGTCTCCTGCGAATCTCGAACAGCGGGAGGTCTCCGCTCTGATTGCCCGGGACAGTTCGCCCCGCCGTCTGTTTCCAAGTAACGTATCCGTGTTTCGGACCTTTTTCTTTCTTTCCCGTTTCTTCTTCTCGCCAACTCTGGTGACGCCGTCCTGTCCCATTAAACAACGCGGCCGCGTCGCTGGCCCCGTGTTTGCGCCGTCCGTCAGTCGGGTCGATGTCGAGGGCCGGATCATGCTGCGCGGACACGCGCCGCCTGTCAGGGTCGCGCGCTTTCATTCCGCTCGTTCTTGGCGCTCTCGCGATTGGCCAGGTGCTGGCCAGGCTCGCTGCTTCTTTTTTTTTCCACTTCCGGGTCGGCAGCCGTGCGCGAAGAAACGCTCGCTTTGCCGCCCGCCCGCACCCTCCTCGTTTTTGTGTTTCTCACACGAGGAGGTGCGCAGTACCGCATGGTCGGCTGCTGATATATACTCTGATCGCGGAGACCACTTTCGTGTGAGGACGTCCTTTTTTCGATTCAAGCGGGCCGAACATAACGGGCCCCGAAAAGGCGAACTCTCATGACGGCGTCTAACACAGCGCGCGAACAAAAAAAAATAAATAAATAAATAAAAAATAAAAAGAGTAGGAAAAGAGCGCAATGGTACTCTGCGAACAGCTTTCATATGTTCAGTCCGTTGATCGTTTATTAGAGCGTTCGAAACGCTAAAATGGCTCCAGTCAAAGGTTTGTAGATGGACCCATAGCTTCGGGTTCATCTAAAAACCGTACCATATTTCAGCTTCTAGAATTCCTTGACTCAGCCAGACCGTCATCGTAGACGTTAAACGCAGCAAGTATACCCGTCCCGGTTTCTAATTGTTATTGTTATTTAAAGTTATTAATGGGTTTCTAAGCAAATTGAACATATAATAATGCTTAGGGTCTAACGTCCGAAAACCACGATATGATTATGAGGGACGCCGTAGTGGAGGGCTCCGGAAATGTTGAACTTCTAGGTGTTCTTTTACATGCACCTAAATCTAAGTACAAGGTCCTCCAGCATTTCGCCTCCATCGAAATGCGGCCGCCGTGGCCGGGATTTGATTCCGCGACCTTCGGCTCAGCAGTCGAGCACCGTAACCGCTATAGACCACCGTGGCGGGCGCAAATTGATCCACTCTAGCTGTTTCATGACTGTCAGTGCCATTTGAAAGCGGCGATATTCCTATTATGGCGAAAGTAAACGTCGTAGTTTTTCCTTTAACGCCCACAGTATACATCTATCCATTCACTTGCACAAGTTGCTCGTAGTTCTAGTTTAGGCGACGTTCCTAGCTTTTTTTTTGTCATTTATTGTAGTCTCGCCTGTGCACGCGCCTTTCCCGAACGCTCGAGCCCATGATATAAACGCGCTCGAGCTTTTGCTAAATTAGCTCTGACAGCCGAGCGGCGCGCTCTGCGGTTCGTCCTTGGTCAACGAAAGCCTCCGATTCTGCCTGTTCGCGCCTTCCACTTCCGAACTTTACACATTTCCCAAGCCGGATTTCAACTCGACCACTCTGGCAAAAGTGAACCGGCACGCCCTGTGCACATAACGCGTGAGAATGCCCAACCAACTGCGCACAAGTGTTGCGTGTGTAAACAAAAAATATTTGAGAGTTCGGGGAGAGGTGGATATAGCGAGGCGCACACGTGTGTGCTCGTTCACCTGATTGGGTTTGGGCTGACCGCGGCCGCTGACTCGCGCACGTCTCCCGCCGGCGGTCCGACGCTTGGCGCGCGCTCACTTGTGTATTGGTGCTTGCACGTCGCGTGCGTCTGTGCACGGCAGGCGCCTGGAACGTGCGCTTCGTGCGCCTGTATGTATACAGCTACGGTCATCGCGCTGGGCCGGGCATGTCGTGGAAGGGCGTGTCCGACCGCTCGAGACCTCGGTGATACGAGCGCCTGTGCCTGTTTGCGCAAAGTGGCCCGGGAAGCGACTTGGCTCTGAGGGGAAGCACGTCCACAGTGAGAGTTGCACGAGCAGAGGCTGTAGACGCGTACAGAAACTTCCAGCTGCGGGCAGCAAACACGAATGAAGACCGTGCAGAAAACGCCACACGCATGCTGCAAGCCGTACAAGTCGACGCATGTCGTGAAGCGGATAATGCCGTCTTGTAGGTGGGCCTTTCGAGCAGACGTCGCTTAATGCGCGCCTCCATGGCGGTGTCGTCGTCGTTCTGTTGCGGTGGACTATGCACAGTGGTTTGAACGTTGATGGGCGCGTTCACAGCCTGACCTTTCATACCATGTATACTCTCCTCCGTCGTGTCACCTCTGTGTCGCGTGCTAAAAAGCTTTGCTGGTCATCCGCATTCACAGAGTGGAGTGGCTGACACTTCTTTTTTTTCTGTTTCCTCTCGACTGCGCTGTTGCATTTCTCTTTGCGACATACGCTGCAGGGGCCGCGAAGTTGTTTGGCATGAACGTAACTTTATTTGACAGGGTTATAACCCTGCAGGACCTGTGAGAGTGGGAGGCGAGAGAACCTCTTCGCACGGTACAGCTCCATTACCTCTACGGCTCAGCTCAGAACGTCGTCCCTGCGGACCAGGCTCGGGCTTGCCTTCGGCAGCCCTCTATAACTGCACACTTTTATGGCGGAAGGTAGGGGGGCTGGTCGGGGCAGTCTAAGAGTCTGTGGTTTGCATCTAAGAGTCTGTGGTCGGGGCAGTCTAAGAGTCTGTGGTAGAGCAACGATAACAAGCAGGGATTGAAAAATTGATCGGGTTATAGCTCGTGCAGGAGTGACAGGCTAGTGATATTGTATGTCTATGCAGTTATCTCCATAGGATTTCACGGTTCTCTCGAATGGGGACGAGTGTGAAGGAGTAAAAGTGTGTCGAGACGACTATAGTGCTGGCATATCTCGTGATTTGTGGCGAGCCTGTCGCGCGAGGCGCTGGCCTCAGCGCTCTCCTTGTAGCGTTTGTGTCCCGTTCGTGAAACCTCGGGCACCAGCGCGGGTCAGCTTCGATGCCTGATACTGAGCAGAGAGAACTCGTAACAGCCTAAGACGTATAGCGCGGTCGGAGGCCGCCAACTCATAAAAGTCAAAATGGAGACAGCAATGACGTCGTATTAATCGCGCTAACCGGATTATGCACTCAAACGCTTGATGAGAGGGTTCTGCGCTACGTCACGGCGAAACTGAAACCGCGATTGGCGAAGCGCGAAGTTGCGGGAGAAAGAAAACAACGAGAAGACGGGTGCTGAATCTTCGCTCGATCCACCATATTGTATCGCTGGCGGTGGGGAACGGATTATTTTTTATCGCCCTAATTGCCTCCTGGCGGCAATTACCGAAGGCCTCTTCGGGGAATATCTAGCGCGGGATTATTCTGGCCCCGTGGTAGAGTTGTGTTTGTATATTAACGATGTTTCAACTATATATTTCATTTTTGTTTCGTTTTAGTGTAGGCCGTAACGTAATTTTGACTGGCGATTGAGAGCGGCAGGCACATATACTCTTTGCTTTTTCTTTTTCGCTTGAAGTGTACTCCATTCCATCGCGTCATCGCTGTAATGAAAGAAAAACAAATCTTCACCCAGTTCAGCCTGTTATCATGCGCTTGGCCAGTTTTACCGGCGATTAATTTCTTTCTTTCTTTTTCTCTGGTGGATTGATAATGCGCTGATTCGTCTTCAATTACAAGTTAGCGTAGTTTCGCTCTCGTATTGCAGGCCCAGGGTTCGCGTACAGCTTTTCCTCCGCTGTACTATCGCGAACTCGTTATGTGCATGATAGCTTCGTCAAAACTAGCAGTTGTTCCGTGTACGAATACAACCGATGAGCGAAGCGCCTTAGAAATGGGACGCAAGCGACTATGCGCCTGATCTCGCTGCTGGCTTTCATGAAGGCGGTAGGGTGGGGAGCGGGTGGGGAGAGCGTCTGCTGCACTCGGTGGCGGGAACGACTGAGCGGGTGAGTGTGCGGCGCGCGCTGCGCAGGGAGAGGGAGACGGGTGCGAGCGGTGATGCGGCGGGGAGCTTTGACGGCGGCGACGGATTTCATTGACAATCCATGTTCTGTGAGCAGCCCTAACTAATCTCAAGTGGGAATTTTACTGTCCGTTTATGAACGCGAAGTGTTTTTTTTTTTTTTGCGCCGCGCGCATTGTTTGCGCCGCACGCGCGGAGAGCGTCTGCTGCGCTCGGTGGCGGGAACGCGCGTTCGCCGGTTTGAGGGGAGAGGGCAGAGACGAAGAAAGAGGGAGACAGGTGGGAGAGGGGTGCGAGCGCTGATGCGGCGGGGAGCTTCGACGGCAGCGACGGCGCCGGCGGGGTGCGGGCCTATGGAGCTTCGCTCCTAATAATCCCTTGATATGCACTCACGCCACGACGCACGCAATAATCTGCATTGGTGTGTAATTCAGTGCAGCATATCTACGGCGCATGAAGAAGAAATAAAAGCTGACTGGCTATCCCGGCCTGCGAATTTGAGCGGGACGCTCAGCGACGCTGTCAAATTTCAAAAACCACCACTACAACTATACTGAGGGCGGGTATGCAACGCTCTTTTGCTTTGGACAACCGCATTGTTGTCGGTGCGGCACACCTGTGTAGGTCTCTGCGACCACATTCGCTGCACTCGTGGCCAAGACCAAATACAAACAAAATCTGTGCACCGCGTAGTTAATTTATTGGGACCGTTTTAGTATGCCAGTCCAAAGTTGTCCCTTACAAATGACAGGAACCAATCCTCCTATGTCGGTTTCCGTGATGTCAACATTAATGTCGCCGACGGTAGTGGTTCACATATATTGTCGCGTGAGTGTGACGGTGAAGCAAAAGGAACTCCACCGAATAAAGGGTTTCATCCTTGCCCGATGAACTTGTGCACACGAAAAAGAAGAATAAAAAAGGAAAAACAAGGGACACTCGCTGTGCAACGATATAGCCAATCGTCGGTCGTCGTTAATCGAAAAACCGATTGGCGGAGAAATGCGTCCGCTTTTATACATGAGTCGCAGTACATTCTAGTGCTCTCACTCATGCTCGCGTAGTGTGGGAGGTTCTCAAACATACGCGTCGGGTGTGCGATGCTTGTAGAACAGTGGGTACCATTCGCGAAACAGCATGCAAGTTGCGGCCTGCGTCGAACAATAAAGCGCGTCCCAAGAGAGCGAAAAAGGCGGTCCTTGTGAAGTAAAAGAAAGTAGGTGTGTGTGTGTGTGTGTGTGTGTGTGTGTGTGTGTGTGTGTGTGTGTGTGTGTGTGTGTGTGTGTGTGTGTGTGTGTGTGTGTGTGTGTGTGTGTGTGTGTGTGTGTGTGTGTGTGTGTGTGTGTGTGTGTGTGTGTGAGAGAGAGAGAGAGAGAGAGAGGGCTTTTGCGAATTGCGGACCGTTTGCGGACCATGACTGCTTGGGGATTTTCGGATGAACCCTCGCCGCCAGTGCTTATAGGGCTTGTAACAGCGCGCAGACGCGCTGGCTTAACAACTTATGTGCCGTGCACGGTGTGCGACAAGAGATTTATGTTCGCAAGCTGTACTGCGAGCTTCTACCGCCGCGAACGTTATATATCGCATTGTTGCCGCTCGAACGGTTACGGTGCCCCGTTAATAAGCGCTTCCTCATCGTGGTCGGTTATATCGCCCGGTTAGTGCCGTGCCAAGCCGGCGGAAAGGCAATTAGCGCGAGTGCTTAAACTCGACTATGTATACCGCGCTGTATATATATGCGGCCGGTGATCATATAAACGGCCGCAGCTGTCACTGCCAGCGTGCTGCAAGCGTGTGTACGCTTATTCGTTTTTAACTTGTATACGCACGTAAAGGTGGAAAGTGCCACGAATAGATACAACTCACGTATATATGATAATTATGGAATGAAGTTGACGCAGAGCTTTAAACTGTTTAGGGAAGCGACAAAGGTAGAGAAAAAAAATACTTTTTTTTTTTGTTATTCTCTCGCGCGCGATGCGTTATCAGTTCGACGGCGTAAGCGTATGTGGAGGAATGCAGAATTAAGTGGTTTAGGAAGATGTTTTAGTTTTTACAGGGAAACTTTATATGGCTAGGCGAAACGAGTATTCGTTTATCCCGATGTGCGCAAGAAATGTTAGCTTGTATGTGCCACAAAAATTAGGCAAGCCACACTGCTCACCACTGGTCCACTAACAATGAAGAAGGGTCCGCCGCAGTGGTGTAGCGGTCACGGTGCTAGGCTGCTGACCCGAAGGTCGCGGGTTCGATTCCGGCCGCGGCGGTCGCATTTCGATGGCGGCGAAATGCTAGAGGCCCGCGTATTGTGCGATGTCAGTGCATGTTAACGAACACCAGATGGTCGAAATTTCCGGAGCCCTCCACTACGGCGTCCCTCATAATCATATCGTGGTTTTGGCACGTAAAACCGCAGATATCATTCACAAAGAAGGGAACACATGGGCGGCCAACACCATTCAAAATTTGGAGAGAGACGTAACCTAGTATTGAAGAAAACCATCGAGACTGACACCGGGGCCGGACGTTTCAGCTTGTCTGCTTAACTATCTTCACGGAGTGCTTGGACGGTGTTTTAATTGTTTTTTTTTTGCTTTGTATACTGGAAAGGTAAAAAGTGTTGTCGTAGAAAAAATAGTCCTGCGGAAACCCTGCTGTAGTTGTCTAGAATGCGTAAGCAGTGTTCCGCTTGCTCATCTCCCTCTTCTACAATAAACTACCGCTTAACCGCTACTGACCATCGCTTGACCAATACCAGACCTGTGCTTAACCACCGTCTGGCGTCGAAGGTGCGCTGCGAATAGCGTGGATTTACACGTGGCGTAGGATTACTGTCCCAGATTATCGGGACAATAATCCTGGATAAACGATAACGCGCCACGTGGCGGTTCCTCTGCTCCCTCCGTCAGGCACGTCGTATAAGCCGGGCACGTTTTCCTCGTAAATGCGTTTTCCTGTCCTTGCGTTGTTTTTCCAGCTGTTTCTTTTAATTTTTTTGCCTCGGGAAAAGGAAACAACTAAATTACAGTCCCTACACGTGGCATGTGCGTGAGTACCGAAATTGACAGGTGCCATTGCGTGCTTGCTGGTCGTCGTGCTCGCCTGGGAAAAATAAAATAAAATAAATAAATAAAAAAGCAAGAAAGAAACGCTATGGCTGCAATTGACCGAAATTCCTACAGTATTTTATGTCCGCATTTAACGGCGATGCACAAATAAAAAAAAACTCACTTGTATGATTATTCGTTCTGTATGATCATCCAACACAAAATGATCGATCAGTTGATCACGCAGGAATGTTCACCGAATGATCATTTCGGCGCCGTTTATGTCCGGCACGAAATATCCGGCAGTTTATTGAGGAAAACGCACCAAAAAAAAAAATAAAAAAAATAAAAACAGAAAAGCAGACATGTTTAGTTCGAACAGTGACCGCTAAGTTCTGTTTTTAAACTGAGTTTGTCACGCCAACCTGGCAAAGGCGGATGGCATATGGACATACCGAAACATTTCCGACCGTAATGCGTAAATTATTGGGGGGTTCAATGGTAAATTATAGTGGATTCAACCGCAGACGCCGGAAACTGGCTGTTGAGGATAACTACTACGTAGCATTAATGTCGGAGGTCCGTGAACGTGGTCTAGAATGTTCGATTTTGTGAACGTTCTCCCCTCGCTTAATTATCGTGTTCACATCCCTAAAGAAAGAAACGAAGGCTAAATTAAGTATGAATATATACAATGAGCAGCCCTGACAGGGTAAGGTCGAACCAGCGAAAAGGAAACGAAATGCGCGCATATACACAAAATGACGGGTTTATATCTCTATTACGCACGCATAAAATATGCGCAACGGAAGTAGACGGGAAAACGGTGCTGCGGTTCGATCAGTTATGAATATTGTATACGCGTAGTTCTAAGGTTTTATATGGGGGGGCTATACTTGCGCCAAAACTTCGTTACGTTAATGCTACTCTAATTTCCCCCCTTTAACATGTTGTGCACTTGTAATAAAAAAAATAGATTATTTCCTTGGTTTTTATTGTCCTGTTGGCTCCATTTTACATGGGCTCGGTTTTTCTCAATCACGATCATATGAACCAACAGAATGAAAACGACCCACCACAATGGTCCAGCGGTCACGGCCGGTGCTCGACTGCTGACTCGAAGGTCGCGTGATCGAATCCCGGCCGCGGCAGTCGCATTTTCTATGGAAGCGAAATGCTAGATGTCCGCACTTAGATTTATGTGCACGTTAAAGAACACCAGGTGGTCGAAATTTCCGGAGCCCTCCACTACGGCGCCTCTCGTAATCGTATCGTGGTTTTGGGACGTAAAAGCCCAAAAATTATCGTTGTTAGACAATGACAACGAATAAAAGCATGGGGTACAATATTTTTTGAATGATCGATATACACACGAGAAGCTATCATCAAATGAAAATGGATAACAGAAAAAGTAGTGTATCACCCACTGCTTTTCTTGGTGTGTGTGTGTGTGTGTGTGTGTGTGTGTGTGTGTGTGTGTGTGTGTGTGTGTGTGTGTGTGTGTGTGTGTGTTTGTGTGTTTGTGTTTGTTTGTTTGTTGCTGTGCGTGCGTGCGTTCGCGATTTTTTAAAATGAATAAGGTGTCTAAAAATTACCATGGAGCGCGTCGCTTTCGAAACTGACTTTTAAACCGTGGGCGGTGGTTTTGCCGCATCCTTTTGCATTCGTGCGTTATCCCTTCTCCGCGCCATAATTACTGGTCCTCGGCCTCTCGCTCAGTCCCTAACAACCTGCTCCGGTATAAAGACAGTCCCTTTTCATCGCCCCCCCCACCCTCTCCATCTTTGTGTCTGCGCTGTCCGGTCTCTGAAGCTTCCAGGCGTGGTTGTATGCCGTCGTGCGGCCAATTAGCGTGGTCGCCACCGCGGACGCAAAGCGCTCCGAAGCCGACCGCGAGCCTTTTGGGTGACATGCTCATTAGTGTGCTCAACGGGCAGAATTAAACGCGAGACGTCAGCCATAAAGCCACGCGAAAGCGCGCGCGTGCGTATACACGTGCGGGAGAAGGTGTACGTATATGCATGTACGAATTTAACGTGTAGAATTTAAGCTGTACTAATTATAGGAAATGAACTTTTGCGCGAATTGTTTGCTTGACTTAGTTCATTAAGCTTCTACAGTGTGCCCAGTCGTCTCTTCTGGGTTGCTCTCAATGCTTTATTCTTTCTTTCTAGCCGCGTTATTTGGGAGATCGCTCGTTCGGTTAAAACGGAAGTTAGGCTAAAAGGTCAGGTCAACGGGCGAGGTTTCATTTGTTCGAGTATGTGGTTGCAACTACGCAGTGTAGCCGGAAGAGCGCAGTTGGAGTCAATTTCCTCCAGCCTGTTTGCGAGGGAGTGTACTTGTAATGTATAATTTATCTGCTTCGACGCTCAGGCCGCAGTTTCGTGATGTTCCTTTCGTGTGCGCATATCGCGTCTTTCACTGTAGCGCACATGCACACTGATATCGACTGTCGCATATCTAGAATCTTGGGACTGCAATGCAGTGCTGGTGTAACGCAGTGCTGACGTATCGTCAGGCTGTTGCTCGGAGACTGAGGCTGGAACCTGCAATCGAAGACTCAATTCCTCGATTTTTCAAGTGCGCGAATAGCTTTCCACATTGGACAGTAAAGCGCCGGAACACATAACTTATGGCGGACGATGGAAGGACGAGGTGCATCTTGACATCTGAGATCGCATTGCACAAAAAGGGTTTCCAATGCTTGAAGATTTCCGGAATGCGTGTATGCTCGACATGTCTTAACCCGCCGTGGTACTTCAGCACGCATAAGTGTCGCCCTGCTAATCTCGGAGACGCGAATTCCGTTCCGGTCCTAGCGGCCACATTTCAATGCGGGCGAAAAACACCCGCGTTCTTAAACTTGCTTGTTAAACACCCGCGTTGTTAACTTGCTTGCTTGCGGCATTTCAGTATATGTGAAAATCAATCCGGAGCCTGCCACTGCTGCGTGCTTCATAATCATGTGAAGGAAAGAAGTGGACATTGAATGAAAGAAGTGGAATGTGAGGTGGAAGTGGAAAGAAGGTCGCAGGTTCGGTCCCTGCTAGCGGCAAGTTATCTGTTCGTCCACTATTCTTTCTGCAAATTTACATCACAATGACTACTAATAACATCCCCTAAACTTTCCTTCATTGACGTAAAAGCCCGCAACTTCAGTAATTAATGCGCGCGCCTTGGACGCGCCTGCGGTCTAAATAAGAATATTGATAATTTCTTAGCAAAGCTTGGGGTGTATGATTATGCGAGCGCCTAATGGCCGGATTCGGCACCACTAATAAATGTAGGCGTCGCAGCGCCATCTTGCCTGTGCACGGTGCATATTTTGCGACGTGGCAGAAGCATCGGCACCAGCAACCATGTATGTACGGAGAAAAAATCCGAGATGAATTCGTTCAGAAAACTTCGTTTCTTTTTCGCGCCGTGTTTTTTCAGCCGTGTAGCGGCTCGTGGAGAAACGACTGGATATTCCTCTGCTGCTCCATCCGAAACCGAGTGGACAATGCATGAAACTCGGCGACCGCCTATTGAGCGAAAATTCAGAGAGCAGTTTCCTGGATGTTTCTGCGATATCTATGCCGTTTTTACTTCGTTATCTTTGCTGACGGCACGAATAGCGACAGATGTTGGCTGATGGCAACGATAGAAAATAAGAGGGTGAGGGAAGGGATGGAGTGACGTGTAGTCGTACTTGACAAAGCAGCATCGGATAAAGAACGGAACGCATCTGCAGTGATCAATGATGGATGGATTCGCGATTTCCACGACAGTTCATCCCTTAGCCGGTATTGTCAGCGAGCAAAGGTTCCGCGCCAGGAGAAAGATTGCCGTTCGCTTTGGTGAAACTGCGCATTCGGTGCTGTGAAACTGTACTCCTTGAAGACTGTCATGTCCTCGCGTGTGGAATCCTGCCTTCAAAGTTTGTGGATGTCAAAAAACGTACTAGAAACTGAAGTTACTATACTGCGCATTCAGCTCTCGTTCGCAGCATTGGAGTATTCGAATTCGTACTGGAAGGGACTGGAGTGTTTTTGTTAGACGAAGTTAAACCCAGATTGATACGCGTATGTGACATGGCGCACGCATATCGTTCGTTGGAACTGTAGTATATATGTTTATACCAACATTCTCCGAGCAGTTCGCAGCGACTTTAGAAAGTTTGGTACCTCATTCTTTTGCCGCTCGTCTTACTGACTTAGCCCGCAATGGTTCAGTATATATACTCTAAGAAAAAAAAAGATAAAGAGTATGTGTATATACTCTATTCGCTGACTCCTGACTTGTCACGTATATGACTCCTTTTAAAGAGAGACGTTAACTCTCTCTCGGGTCCCCCCGACTCTCCGACGAGAGTGTAATGATCTCCAAAGAGAGGTCACCTGTCTATTTAAAGGGTCCCTAAGCCGCCCGGGGGTCGAAAATTATTTGTGGTGCTGCCGTTGTGCACTCTTCTTCAACGAACACGTAGCCGCGAGAATTTTTTAGAACGGTGCCGTAATAGCGGAGTTACACGCGTTTGATTATCCAAAAGCAGTCCTCGGTCGTTTAGCTCTTTCCTTCACTACGCTCCGTTCCTCGGCTCCTGTCTCCTCCAGGCCGAGTGCCCCTCCTTACCTTGCGAGGAGGAAGAACGGTAAGCACGCGTACGTGCATGCGAGCGGACAAACAGGTTCTTCTTGTGGATTACAAGGCCAGACACGAATGGTGATGTCACGGCCAACGCTAGGGATACAGAAATGCCCCGAGAGGACAAGATATTGTTTCTGGGAATTTGTGGCGCGCCCGCCGCTCGTAGTGCTGCCGCGTTTCATTGATCGTGACGGCATTCTGAACTCGATGCGTACGTTTACCTGAAATGTTGAAAATTATCGGATGTGGTTCAGGGGCCTTTAAGGCGAGTCATATACGTGACATGTCAGGACTCACAAAAAAGAGTCAAAGGAATCTTTTTTTTTTCTTAGAGTGTTGTATGGAGACTGCGGTCGCGGAAGTATGTGTATGATAATGGTTTTGTTCGGCGATAATGTTGTGTACGTTTGGGCTTTTCTTGATCCTGATCGTCCTCCAGAAATACATATTTGATACTCAAATGGCGGCGGCTCTCGGTTGCGCGGTGTTCGCTATACTTCCTCGCGTTGTTCTGACTGTTACTTATTGTCACTTGTATAACTAGATAGCGGAGGAAAAAAAACAAACAAAAACAGCTCTTCTATTCCAAAGTACCGCTTAAGCTGGTCTTTGTTATCTGGCTGCATAGCGTAACGGCCTCCGCGGCTTTTTATGGCCGGGGTTCTTTATACCCACCACTTTTCTCGTCCGGTGAATGTCCTATCGATTGAAGGTTTGGGCTAGAATTCCTTGCTAGCGGTAGTTTTCTTTCTCGTTTTTTTATTTATTTATTTATTTATTATTATTATTATTTTTTTTTTTTGAGGCTCAGTATCTGAGCAGCATTCCCGCGCCACTCGCCTGCAACGCCTCTCTACCCCCATTCCTTGTTCTCACACGCCGAATAATCCGGCTTCTTTTTTTTCTTTTTTTTTTTTTTTTTTTTCGAGTGTGTGAACTGAGCAAGTTGAGAAAAAGCATATCCCCTTCCACTTCGCTTCGATAGACGGCTCTCGCTTAAGTGATATAATAACGATGCGTAGCACCTTGGGGAGATATTTAATGTTGCAGTCTTAATAAGCCGGGCGAACTATATAAAAAAAACAGAATGTCATTCGTTTAATACGGTTCCAAAGATAAAACGCGCGCTACTTAAGTTGATGAGTGGCAACACCGGCCGTCGTTAACTTAAACGCTCGCAGGATTCTTTCTTTCCTCTGTGTAAGGCGCAGTGGCGTCCCCATATGACCAATCTCGAGCGGTAATTTGGGATCTTAATGAGCTTCATACGGAGCATTTCGCTCGTGCTTTTACGTTTTGCCTGTCCGCCACGGTGGATCAGTGGCTACGGTGCTCGGCTGGTGACCCGAAGGTCGCGGGTTCGATCCCGACCACGGCGGTCGCATTTCGGTGGAGGTGAAATGGTAGTGGCCTGTGCGTTGTCAGTGCACGCTAAGGAACACGAGATGGTCGAAATTTCCGGAGTCCTCTGCTACGGCGTCCCGCGTAATCATATCGTGTTTTTGGGACGTTAAACCCCACGTATTATTATTATTATTATTATTATTATTATTATCATTATTATTATTATTATTATTATTATTATTATTATTATTATTATTATTATTATTATTATTATTATTATTATTATTATTATCTACGTTTTGCCTTTGGGGCAGATTTCGGAACTTCGAGACGCTTTGCGGAAGCATATGCGAAGTGACGTAGGTGTAAGTGTGCGGCGTGGTGGATTGACGTGCACCGGTAGAATGAGCACTGGCGATGCGCCTACGGAATGCGCTTGGAGCCTGCAGCACGCACATGGACGCGAAATCCGAAGCGTTGCGGTTTTGATTCCCGACGGAATGAACATGAACGACTGGGATCTGGAGATAGAATTAGTTACGGGGCAACCTTGAGATCCCATACTCCTCAAAGGGAGAGTAGTGTACGATCGCTCTTTGTACGAAGAAACGCGGTAAGTGAATGCGACGAAAAAAGAATCCGCGTAGCGTAACTCGAAAAAACTAATGAAATCTTCTTAAACTCACGTGCTGCTTCCGTTTATATCGGTGCGGGCCAGTACAATTTCGTACGAATACGTCATTCGTGCTTGAAAAGGCTACGGTCACTGAGCTATGGCTGGCGGTTTCCTTCTGCCCAGGTCCGCGTATCTGCTTTTGTGCACGCTTCCGTGTGTATCGTCTCCTGTGCGTGTTTTACACGTACGAGGGTGTGCCCAAAAGTAACTGGTATAGCGCTGCGCTAGGCGGTGCGAGCGTATCTATGCAATTTTCCTGCTAGGCGAGCGTCCTTTCGAGCGGAAGTCCTTTCGAGTTCATCACAGCCGGTGGCTTCTGCCAGGACACTTTTCTCTGGGTACAGTGATCTTTTTTCTCGTGAAATCAATATATATATATATATATATATATATATATATATATATATATATATATATATATATATATATATATATATATATATGCTTGCGTTACTTGTAAGTCGCGGCTAAATAGCGAGTAATTGAAGGCTTTTCATGGGTAACTTGCGGCTCACCTGTTTTTCTTTCCTTTCTTTATTCTCTCAGTCGTTCTGAATGAATAGAGCGTCCCCTCGTTAGTTTCCCTTTCACGGTTCAATCGAGGCAGGCCTGCCTGGTACATGCGCAAAAATCAGGCTGCGAAAATTGCCGATCGAGAAACGAGCGATCCGCGTTGTCGGCCGGCAACAATGGGAGCAGCGAGAGGATACTTGGGGCCTTTCAGGAAACCCGGGATACGGCGCCGTTCTTTCATGGAGCGCTGGCCGTGATCCCCATTTTGTATCTTCGTGGAGGAGTTTAAGCAATATAGAAAGCTGCGAGCGCGCCTGTCGGACGTTTGTGCTTGTATGTTCTTTCTCTCTTCTTTTTATTATAGCACAGAGGGGGGGGGGGAGGGGGGGGGGGAGGGGTTCAGCTGCTTACACTTGTGATTTTTTTTTTTTTTAGTGCCCGTGCTGGACCTTTTTTTTTTCTTATCTATAGAGAGTTTACGTAGAAGTCTTCGTGAGAGTATCACCACGAATAAAAAGGAAAGCTGACGTGAAATCGGTCAGGCACCGCGGTGTATTTTCTATTTATTTTCTGTGAATAACTGCACGAAAACTCCTGCCGTAGTCTGCGTTCGGGTGCGAGTATGTATGTATGTCTGTGTCTGTCTGTCTGTCTGTCTGTCTGTCTGTGTGTGTGTGTGTGTGTGTGTGTGTGTGTGTGTGTGTGTGTGTGTGTGTGTGTGTGTGTGTGTGTGTGTGTGTGTGTGTGTGTGTGTGTGTGTGTGTGTGTGTGTGTGTGTGTGTGTGTGTGTGTGTGTGTGTGTGTGTGTGTGCACGCACGCACGCACGCACGCACGCACGCATTCGCTGAATAGGCCCCGACGTTTATTCGCATTCAATTTGATAAAGCTTCATATAACTTCTATGACGTCTTTGCTCGTTCCTTGGACGCAGGAGATTAAACGGCGTACTCCAATTGACGGTTTTAAGATTGCGATAATAGCAGCAAGCGTTGTCCCCCCACAAAACTTACGGCCACCTCATTCATCAGCTCCTAACACCGAAACCGAAAGTGCGTTTTCAAATTGTTTCAGGGTAAGGAAAGTCTCTCGTTAGTCTCTCAGATAAAAATAAGGTGCATAAACTTCAAGGGAATCTTTTATAATCTTTGAGTACCTGAAAAGAACATTTATTTGAAAATATTTCGCTAAATAAAGGAAGGAAAGTGTAGAAAATTAGCGGGCAACTCGCTAAGGCTCTTCTTGTCCGCCAATGCTATTACGGCATATCCGTGGACAAAACCGGATGTCGTCGAGGGCCTGTGTTTGGAAACAGTGAAAGGGTCTATACATGTGGGTTATATGCACAACGCGCAAGCGCTTATCACCACAGTAGGTATTATCGTTTTGACCGAACGAAGCCTGACTGCACTGTATCCTTTAGGTAACATTCAAGAGAGCGTGTACATTCGTCAAGGTTAAGGATTGTGTAGTCTAACGGCGAACCCGCAACGCCTCTCTTCGATATACCATGCATTTGCTAGTTTGTTCATAGTTTCTCACCAGAATTTTGGTGTCTGTGTCACACTTTCGCCGGCAGCTGATGTGGAACTTGGTATACCGGGTGTTCAAAGTTAATTAAGCTTTATGGTTTTCTTAAAAAATCAGCACTGGGAAGAACGTGAAAACCACCTTTGCAGATAACTTATATATCCATGGGGACACAAAGTGAGACAATAATTATCTCTGTCAGGCGCCCAATTAACGCAGATTCAATAATTAACTTTTTAGTGACTGCAGCAAGCAAGCATGTTTCTATTGAAAAAGTTGGAGAAAGTCGCGTTTATACATCGTTCCACTTGGAAGAATTCTTCTAGCATGTCTGTGCTCCGAGATATCCCGCTGCAAAGTTTCATTGTGGTTTACGTGATTACGCATGCAAGATAGTCAGCAGTGGCGCAAGCTCCTCCCCGGTGGGCCATGGCAGTTGCGTGCGTCGTTTAATCTGACAACGGGTCGAAGGCACAGGCAAAGATGATAACGGTTACCCTTTTGCTACTGGCTGGCGATAGCAAGCAGTGACTGTTCGTCACATCGGGGAGGAACATTGCGCTGATCCACGATCCACAGCGCCCTGCATGCGTAATCATGAACACCACAATTAAACTTTGCAGCGGGATATCTCGGAGCACAGACATGCTAGAAAAATTCTTTCAAGTGGAACTGCGTATAAACGCGACTGCCTCCAACTTTTCAATACAAACATGCTTGCTTGCTGCCGTCATTAAAAAGTTAATTATTGAATCTGCGTTAATTGGGTGCCTGATAGCGATAATTATGGTCTCACTTTGTGTCCCCCCTGGATATATAAGCTATCTGCAAAGGTGGTTTTCATGCTGTTCGCAGTGCCGAATTTTAAGAAAACCATAAAGCTTAACTTTGAACACCCGGTAGAAGAGTATAAGGTAACGCTCGAGAAAAGACATCATTTTTTGTGCGTTGAACTTCTCTGAATCCATTTGCAAAATGCGGTCGCGACATGGTAGCTCGACATCGTGCAATTTTCACCATGCATTTCTTGTTTTCCCCTTAATTCAGCCCGCTTCGCTTGCCGTTCAAGCTGCACAAGACGCGGTGTATGTTGCGTGCACGTGCTAAATACCCTGCATGTATATGTCCTGAAGGCATGCACGGAAACCGGTGCGGCGTGTTAGTCGACTGTTACGTAATGCCGCTGCCGATGAGGCCTTATCGATCGTCGTGGGCCTGCAGATTTTGTTTATTCGGCGCTTAATATAGCTGCGACGCACGGTTCGTCGAACTCTACCAGTCTCGCACGCCACGATAGGTACCTGTTCTCATTCGCGCGAAATGGCACGCTTACAAAATCTGTTCGTTCGTTTTATAGATCCATTGTCAAGTCGTACGGTGCACGCCCATGAACCAATGTTACTCGACTCTCGACTGTATACGGCGTGGAAGCGGAATATATCTGAGCATGCTTTGCATATTTGTTTTTAACGACTTCTTTTGATGCTATGTGCGAACAGTAACTGCTAGCGTGTGTACTCTACATAGAGCGAATCGTGGCTACTGCGGCCGGAAGCGTGTCAAATATTTGTTAGTCTAATACACGTTACACAAGACAACAGTGTTCGAACGTATCACGCATTCCCTAGCATTGTTTCGTCTTCGAATGAATGCTGTTTTCGCGAGTGTTGTGGACGCCCGTATTGTCGCCTGAAAATTTTGCATTTATCTTTCTTTGCCGTCCCACTGCGTACTGAATGACCGGCCAATGCACAGTTTGTCGGCCTGTGGTGTCGGTCGTGAGGGTGTGTCGACTTTGCGTGTGCCCCTCACGCGCGATGTGGTCTTCCGGTTGTTTTATGAAATTCCGTGTGCGAACTACGTCTACGCGACATTCTCGACGGGGCTCTGTGTTGATTTTACTGGCGTGCCACTCCGAAAAAAGAGTATACAAATAGCTCAGTTTGGAGAGCTAGAAGCTGTCCGTATGGTGTATTGCCAATTTATAAATTTATAATAATTTCTGTGGTCTCACGAGCCAAAACCACGGTATGGCAATTAGGCACTCCTTAGATGTGGGAGGCAGCTCCGGGTTTATTTGACCACCTTGGCTTCTTTAACGTTTACAAGCGCACTCAAGTGTTCTTGCGTTTCGCCCCCCTTCGAAATGCGGCCGCCGGGACCGGAAATCGAACCCGCCACCACGAGCTTATCAGCGCAACAACTCAGCCGGCTGAGCTACCGCGACGAGTCTACTGCCAGAAATGCGGGAGATGGAAACAACCGTAGGCTGCATCCATGCGATCCTACACTGCTACCTCGCGCAGCGAGACCACCAACTTTAATGCCGTTTTGCTGTCGGGTTGAAAAAAACACCCGTACGAACGAAACCATTTTGCAATGTCAGGCTAAAGTTTTGCTTAGCTAGTGGCGTAAGTGATCGCGAACGCTTTAGTGGCTCTCTCATTCCACAAGAACAGCGTGAAAACAGCGAAGAGCTTGTGACGGCCGTCACGGCTGAATAAAATCGCGAAAGATGTCGCTACCAGCACTGCTGCTGCAGCCTCCTGGTCGTCATTCGCTCAGATATTCTAAATCATCGAAATACCTGTGTAAATCTGTCATCAAAAGTGTGAGTAAGGGTCAGAGTAATTTAAACAAAAAAAAAAGGCACAGTTTCACCGCAAGGGTGAAGCAATGAATGCGATAGCAACAAATTGTAATGTTATACGAAGTGAGGCTGGCAGCTAACTCTTTTGGATCCGATCTCACGCAACTCTAGAAAACGCTGTTTTAAGAGCATACGGCCGCTCCAGGAACACTGCTCACCACCGTCTCTTCGCGTTGAGTGCGCAGCACGTAGAAGGGTACACCGGCCCCCCCGCTGTCGGCCGCCGAGAAGGGGAGATAACGCGCGCGCCCGCGACGACCGCGCTCGTAAAATCGAAGGTCGCTCGAGGGACCCCCCCCCCCCCCCTCGCGTCTTTTCACGCTCGCGAACGACGGGCGGGGCTGGTTGAACAGTTGGGGGGATCTTATCGCCTCGGAGCGACGAAGATGGGCCGAGCCTCCGCTTCAGCCGCGTTCATCGCTCCCGCTCGCCCGCTATTACCCGCTGGTGGAACGTACGATGCGCAGGGGGCTCTTATCAATTTGGACTTCATACGCGACATGACGGCGACGGCAACGGTGACGGCAAAAACCCGTCGAGACTGTCCATATAATTGCTATCGCAATAAAAAAAACGAAAAAAAAAACGCTATGGTTCATTATTTCTCAAAACCTACAACCTGAATCAGACGAATGTTGTGCGGTGTTCGCTATGTCAGGCCTGAACTGGAGCCTCCATATTTATATTACACACCGAGGCTTTATTATTTATTCATTTTCTTTTCTTTCACGGAACCTCTGCTTCACATTATTCTGATGACGGCCGCGCGCTAGCTATGCGACACCGGAGTAGCAGACTCCGTGGCGCACGCTGAGCTTGCTTTGACGACGCACTGGCAGATGGGTGGTCCCACGTGCTGGTCGACGTGCATATTCGCTCCAGAAACTGATGTTACACAACGCTATTTGCCGAACTCGTTTTCAGCTACAGCACTGCGCGCATTCTTTCGAGCGTTCATTACGAGCCAAACTCGGTTCGCGACCACTTTTCTCTAGCGCCTACATTCTTTCTGCTACAATGTTGTCACAGCGGCACCTCGGACTGCGTAGAATGTCCTCCATTGTCTTTTTCTTCTTGTTTCAGAGCCGGAATGCGTTTAGCGCGCGTAAAATATAGTTCTTTTTCTTCGTAAGGGAAGTGAGTAAACTCGAAGAGAACACCGTAGCGAGTGGCCAGCCTTTTTGCTTACGCCTCCTAAACGAAGACGGAGGAGCGACTAGCCATTCAGTTGGCTCACATAAAGGCCTCTATTGTGTCCCCTTCCTTACACTTAAAGCGCAGCTTTCTCTGCGAACCATACAAGGATTTCCTGGTCATACTGCTCGATGCTATACCGTCGCAGGGCGCCGCTAGAATTGTCTTGGATGTGGCTACATCCACACCGGTGTACTGGCTACCGACTGTGCTCTGTACGGAATTATTCAGTAAACCGATAAGCGGACCCTTGAATCTCCTCACTTTGACGCGTATACGTTATCGAGAGTACAATTCCTTTATTTAAAGCAAACCTCTTTATGCCTGTACTTTTTCCGTGGTTCATGGTTTGGGGCGTCTGCTTGGTCGCTCTCTCTCAGCTGTGAAGTGCAGTTTTTGTATTGCACTGTTCCCCAGTCGACGCGCCGACCTTGGTTATAATGTAATAGAAGAGTGGTCCTATCTAATACGCGATCGCGCTGACTCCCCCCCTCCCCCCTCCAAACACACACACGCACACACACGCACACACGCCTCTATAGATTTGCAGGCCGACATGCACGCAATTGCGATGGTGGGAATAGCTGTGTAGAATGAGATTTCATTCACCTCGTAACGAAAGCTTTTTTCGCTCGGATTTCATCATTCAGTCATCCATCTATTAATTGTTGTTTTGGACAATGTTAGTTATGCGGGTAGGATCTGGCGCAGTTTTCTTAATGACAACTTGTTGAGGGCTTGTTCGGTCAGACTTATATCAGAGGATGAAGCAGCGCGACTAGAACAAGGAACACCGAAGGAACGAATATCGCAGGACAAGCGCTGTTCTGCGGTATTTGTTACTTCGGTGTCCATGTTCTAATTGCGCTGCTTTATCCTCTGCAGTTTTCTTTTAGGGATTTCGGGGGCATTTTTTCCCAGCCCCCCCCCCCCCCCTTTTTTTTTTTCGCGGCACTCAGTAAGGTGATCCGCATGCCTTTCTTGGCTCTATATATACCCGCTTTAAATCTCTGATGCGAAGGATCGACGGGATTTCATTCCCCTCGCACCCAACCTTTACACACATGCGCCAATTTTTAAAATTTTTTTGCTTTAATGCGCGCCGGTTGTTTGTCCTCTCAGTCCTGCTCTTACTTCCGCCGTGTTCAGGCGAGTGCTTCAACGAGCGCCGCGGTGTAACATGTGTATTTATCGAGATCGGCGCAGAGCAAAGCTGAGAATGGGGCGGGAAGTGCAGTGGAAAGAAGGGTTGTCTCCAACAAGAGCTCTTCACGCCGGTGCCAGCTGGCAGCCTTGCTCGATTTTGTTTTGTTTTTTTCGGGGCGTAAAACATCACGGAGATCTCACACGGTTGGCGCGCTCACTCCTGAAAAGACAACAACAACAAAAAAGCTCGCTGGGCGAAGCGTTGTTTGCAGTTCCTCTTCCGAGGCAGCGTTCCGGAGCAAGAGAACAAAAGACATCGGCATTCATTGCGGCGCGCTTGTGCGGGATTCAGTGGCAGTGCGCCTCGTTTCATTGTTTCTTCGAACACACTCTGCCAAGTTCTTTAGTTGAATAGTTTGTTTCATTCACACGTCGCCCGTCATTTTGTTTTTGTCATTTTCGCGTCGCTTTCTCAGTCCTATCATTTATCGGTTCTTGGGCCTATATTGAACATGCACGCGACTCTGGTGATAGGTCCACGACCAGGAAAGGGGGAACTTCTCTTCTGAAGTCATCTCTCTTGCTCTATCTCTCTCTCATGGGCTGGCATGGCTCAACGTTTACCCATAAACTGCAGAACAGCTGACTCTTGGGCTAGTAGGATGCGGTTAAACCTGTTGAGTGGATTCAGCGCTATACAACGAGGGCAGAGGTAAAGAAGGGACACGAACACCAGCGCTGGTGTTCGTGTTCCTTCTTTACCTCTGACCCTCGTTGTATCGCGCTGAATCCACTCAACATGTTGCCCATAAACGTTGGTATGGCTGGCATCGTGAACCATGCGTGGGCCACTCCTTCTTTGTCGTAGTTGTTGTTGTTATTGTTGTATATCTATGCCTCTGGCTGTCACTGCGAGCTGCCCCGACGCCTATACAGAAGCTTTCCTGCGCTTCCTTTCGCCCTAGGAAAACTATGGCTCGCGTGCCGCGCGTCGCTGTTGTTGTTGGCGGTGCGTGCGTGCGAAGAAACATCCTTCGGGCGCAAGGTGCACACGCAGGAGGCACCCATACAACAGGGGACTTGAAGGGACGCGTGTGTGCGATTTCAGTGCGCGTCAAAGAAACCCAGGTAGTCGAAATTACCCGGAGCCCTCCACTACGCGGCGTCTCTCTTTGCCCGAGTTCGGTTTGGGACGTTAAACCACATAACCCACCAAACCTTAACGGGACGCGTATATATCGAACCGCCCACCGCCCCTCCTTAAATATTCAGCGCATATGACGGCTAAGGAAGGAGACGGAAAGATGGCACCGATAATGCATCGGCAAGGAACGAACGACCACGTCGTGCCTGTCGTTCGAATCTCGATTCCTTCGAAGCAGCGAAAAATTTCGGTGCTTGGCGCAGTTCAGAACTCGAGAAGGATGGACAGAAAATGAGCGAGTAAAGATGGTCTATGAATTCTTGTGTCGCTTCTCATACAAAGTATTAAACTGAAAAATGCGCGGCGCGTAGGTGAGTGCATTTAAACACAGGCGCCTTGAATGTGACGCGCCGTCTTGTGACTAAACGTGGTGGGATTGTAGCGGCGTTTTCGTCAGCATCATGCTCTGATTGCCGCGCGATTCTCCGATACCTTTAAACCATAACACAGCTAAGAAGGGTAGCTCCATAAGTCTTTCTCGTAGAAGAGAGAAAAATAAAGGCGGAGGTCTATCATATACGCTTATGATATGGTAGTCGCTGTCGCGACGCATTTCACTACCTGCTAGGTAGAACATCGTCGTTGCACCTGTAGCGTTATAGTTAGTTGTGTTCTAGCTGACATCAGCGTTAGTAGATGGCTCCATGAGCGCTGCTACACAACGTGTTAGTTTATGTAGCGATCGTAAACCTAGCACCGTAAACGTTGGGAGAGGTAACGAGGGAAAGCTGGAAATTTACAGAATGCGCAAGAATGAACGAAAAACAAATATCGCGAATGGTAAAAATGTTGTGAAGTAAAATAGATGTGCCTTCCTACACCGCGTTGTTGATAGTACGATCGCATGAAAGCGTAAATATGCGCCTCAAAGATCGTTGGAGTGGAAAGAGGTAACTGCGGAGGTAGTAGTGGTGCCGGCACTCAGGTTACCTACTGGGCGCGATGCCCACCACTGGGGACGCTGCAATCGCTGTGACGTGTAGGGTTGGATCGTGTGATCTCAGCTCTCTCCAGCGAAGAGAAGCGGACGGTTCGAACGCGCGTTGCTTTTAACCGCGATTTCCTGGTGTTTTCTCATTTGAACAGCGTTGTTTTGCTTTCAGTTCATGTGCACGGACACCTACTTTCCCAGATTGTGTAGTCTTTATAGAGACTACACAATCTGGGAAAGTGCAGTCAAAGTTATCGGCGGCGTGGTACTTTACTGCTCCCCGTGCCACAGTGCGCTACGTTCGCGAAGGAGCCAGGTGTGAGCTTTCACTTTACGCTTACCCTGCGTTGCAAGAGCATGATGCCGCTGTTGCCTCTCTTTGCTTTATTATAAAGGATGTCTGTCATGTGAGCACAGCCATTGTCACTTTTTCTTTATGTTGATTTACGTTAAAGGTGACAACATGGGCCAGCTTCCAACACTCATTTACCTTCTAACAGCAGCTTCGAAGTGTCACACTGCTTAATGAAATTGTAGTCTGGGCGCTGGCATTGTCACTGAAAAAATAAAATTACCGTTTAGACTGCGGTGAGCTTTACACCTTGCAGCGTCCTGGTGCATTCAAATGCCCAAATTTATACGGCTGGTTGACACACAGTCCATTTGCTATCGCAATCGAGCCCGTATTTTTCGATCGCGATCGGTCCCTTTGTGCAAACTATACAGAACGGACTCAATCGTCGAAAATATTTCCATCCCGATGGGGCTTTGTGGCGATTGAAAATGCACCATGTCACAAGCGTAGCAAATTCGCGCAATAAGAAACGACAGATAAAAAAATATTCAAATCGTGGCGCAGACAAAGTTGTGCTCACGTAAAATGTTATCTATAGCTACAACTGTGAACGAGTCAGGCGCGTGCACATGGCTGTCGCCCGTTTGCCTCCAATCATTTGAGAAAGGTTGCGGCTGCAGGCAGCTGTGAGCATGTTGGGTTGCTTCCCACAAAGCGGAGGAATCGCTAGCGTCGTGCTTGATAGGGCTATGTGTACTAAAAAACAGGGAATGTAAACTTGCGCATGCTTGTCGTGTCAACCACGGTCTGTTTTTAGATGCAAACATACAATGAACGAGGTTGCACGGTGGTCACGTTGCACGCATTTCTCTCTGCAAAAAAAATGTTCCCTTGCCGCAAGCACACCCTAAATTCCACCTGATGCATAGTTTCGATTCGACACAAGATGGTTCATTACCTTTTACAAAAGCAGCGCTCTCGGCCCCCGTGGATGCCATATCGGTCCCCATAGCAGACGACGCCGGCAGTCAGGGCGGTGTACGGTATTACGATGAGCGTAATATATTTTTAGGAGCTATTATTTAGCAATTTGGACAGTCATTGACGAAGAAACAGCAGTACTTTACTGATTTCGTCGATGTGAAGTACAACAACAACAACAATAACAATAATAAAATAATAATAATAATAATAGCAATAAAGGATACGCGGAAAGCGTCTGCGGGCTGAGCGGGAGAGGGCTGGTGGAGCAATACAACCTTGCAACGTCACGCGGATGTCTCCGCATGGCGGCGCCAGAGTATGTCCTCGTCCCCAATAGACTGACTGCCTTACAAAAACGCTGGGATCCAAAGCGTCTAGCTTGCAACCAGCAATAGTTAACTGAAATATTGGCGGCAAAAATTAGCTGGGGACGCGTAGGTATTAGACGTATGCAACTATGCAACCCATTGAGAATGTGAAGGTAATTTATTTAGTGTGTGGCTCTCACACTGCAACCAGTTATGTCTCGCAAGAAGCCTCGTCCCCGATGTTATAAATGAATGCATTACCGAGTGTGTAAAACCTGAAAAGCCTTCGCCTTCAAAGTTTTACAGCGAGTGTAACATGCTGACCAAGTTTTCTTCCTCGCTTCGGTGCTGTCCTGGCGAAGCATCTCTTTCGCCGCCGGTGCGAGCCTCGACTATTTTAGCGGACAGCTAAAATAGCCGCTGGGCGCTTAGCCTTCTAGTAGGCCGTCCACTGCAAGTCTTGGGAAACAGTCCTATATATATATATATATATAACGTCTTCTGAGCTACGTGAACGGGTCCGTCGTTCCTGCCGTTACCGCCATGCCACATTTTGCGTCTCCACTCAGCGCGTGTGGAGAAAACTATGTGGACTTTCGTGCGTGTTTTCGCGACTGTTCATCTTCACCCCGCCGCTGCACGCGTCAGTGATGAAAACGTCAGGGCATTTTTTTTTTCTTCTTCCTTCGTCAAAGCTTCGGACGCACGGCCTATATTATACGTATACATCAGCGTTACAGAGCATTGGACGTAAGTATGGGAGTTCTTCGGGGGATGTTCGTGGCAGTGCGTATATAGATGAAAGTGGAAGGACCTGGGTAGAGGTGGCGAGGCTGACGGAAAACGGCGTCATATTGTACTGCGTGTATGAACGCGACACCGACGTCTCACCCAGCTGCTTCACGGGAGATGGAAATTTTCCGCGTGAGTAAGTCGATGATGAAATTGCAGTGACGGGCTCTGCGAAGCTCGCGCAATCGAGACGTCCGTCTCGAAATACTATATTGGAGGGTTCAATGTAGCATTGAGCGTGCAGCAGGTGCAGGCGCAAGCATGTACTGCAGGCGCAGAGACCATTTGTATTGAGGTACAGGCCTAATGTTTTACGGGATCGGAATACTGATTGCCATCGCCCCTGCAGAGCCTGCTGTGTACCTCATTTTCTCCTCGGGAATGTCGGCAACATCTTTCCTCGTCGATTTTGTCGCCTTATCGAGCAAATGTACTTCAATAGGCGGCGGCGAGCTATATGTAGTGCCGGAGGAATCTGGCAAACGTGAATCCTCACATTAGTGGGACCATATTGTTGTGCGCGGCAGGAGACGGTGGCTAATGTGGTGAATTGCTCAGCACGCCTAATCTTCGGCGGCCTGTTTTGACGCCTTTTCCCCACGACATGATTTGGGGTACTCGCGTATTAGGTTATCACCACTTTTTCGTCGCAATGTAATGAAAAAAAAAAAAAGCGATGTTGGCGATTTTTTTCATCGCGGCTTGGACCAAATTCGCCAGCGGTAAGCAATGTCTTGTCCACTTCTTATCACACTCTCTCTCTCTTTCTGAGTACAAGAAAAACAAAAAAATATGAGCGAGGAAAGGACTTCGCGACACAGTAATGCTTTCTTCCGCTATCCTTCCGCAATAATTAACGACTTATCTTAATTAAGGGTCCGCTCGATGCTGCCTTATGTATAGAGAAAAGATTGCAGCGTGCTCTTTCCTGTATATGTTGTTCTTGCTTAGTGAAATTTCTCTTACATCCGCGCTGAATATGCAACGACGAATCCCCAGCCCTCATCATAACAGGGCGTTCTTGGGGCTGCACTTCATTTAATAAAGCTTTTGCGTAGCAAAGATAAGGTAGAACAGGTTACAGCCGACTTACTTAAACCTAACGCGAACCTCAAAAGCTGGGTCTCGCACATTATTTGGCTATAATGGGGCTCCCGCGGTGGGATGTTTTTATGTGTTCGTATTTTACACGGTTTGAGCCTGCTCTTTAACGCGGAACTTTATTGTTTCTCAATAGAATGAAGCACGCAGCTGTACTGCGTGCAGGTAACGCGGTCACGAGTAGTTCACTGCTGGCATGCTTAAACGCACAGAGGTATGCCTCATAAAGTGCAACGGCGAAGTAACTGCACGTTGATGCCGAGATCGGCTAAGTGCACCAGATTTGTGGCAGTTCATTTCTCTTTTGGTTCGATTACCTTTCTTGGCTTTATTCACTGCGAAACACGTGAAATAGCGAAATTTCTTTGGTGCACTATATGGAGAAGCCGGGCAAACAGGAGCTTTATATCTCTTTCATTTGTGGGTATTTTGTGCTGCACAGCGAAGCGGGAGCTGTTGTTAGCTGCGAGGTATAGTGGCCGCCGGCTTCCGTTTCTTTCCCATCTATACAGCTGCGCTTCTGTATAGGCTGCGTGTCCGGTGCACCGAAACTTCAAGACGCACTGGAAAGAAAATAGTCCATATTATTGGGAATCATTTGCTGCCTATCCGCTTTCCTTGCATTCCGCCGCAAGCAACATCGCTTTATACCTATGTTGACAACCCATAATTACGTTTAGCGCTGTCAGCAGTCCAGCCGCACCGCCGTATCTTAGGGACGAAGGTCTTTTAGATGCGAAGCAGCTTAGAGCGGAGTTCAATCCGGTGGTGTGCGGCCTGACCACCCCACTGCGCATGCGCCATCTCTCCCCCCTCTTCTCGCGTGAGCGCGAGGAGGTGGTAGGAAGTGGGGTGGAAGAGGGGGCGTGAGCGCTGCCTCCGCTTCGTTTTTCCTCTCCCGTTTCTCTCTCTCCGGCGCAGCTGTGCGCTCCTATTTAATGCGGCGCGCGCTCGCTCCGTTGCACTCTCATTCGCAACGGTGCTATGGATGTCAACGTTGGCGCCAGTTGTAGCGGCATCGGTAACGTAAGCTGTGACAGCAGCGCAAGCAGCGTAAGCAGCACCGCTGATACACAACTCCACACACAAATAAAACATACACGGAAAGAACAAATGGAAACACAAGTGAACACCAGCGCTGCTTCGCATCCCCACATGGTTCCGTTTAGTGGGAGATGGTGTAATTTTTCTGATAAGCTCGAGGACGCAAGATCGATTTTCAACAGCCGCATTTCGGTGGGGGAAAAATGCAAGAACGCCTGTGTACTCATATATTTAGAGGCGCGTTAAAGGACCCAGCTGGTCAAAATTATTCCGGAGTCCCCTGCTATACGGCGTGCTGCCTCATTATCATATCGTGGTTTTCGGCACATACAACCCCGTAGTCGACCACTAAAATTTACGATGATAATGCCTGAGGTTTATACTGTTTGCCCGGAGCCGAATAAGTCGCCCGCACACGACGTGCTTGCTATCTGACGTGAAGGCAACCGCAAAGACTATGTGCGGTGTGCCTGGTCGACGACGTGCATGCACGGGCTCTGCCGCCACGTGCGGTCTACACCTCAGAATATGGGAGTCGAAGAGACCTACGCCCCGGAAAGGAAACGCAAACTTTAAACAAGGCGCACTTCCCTTTGAATATAGTATATACTAAGTCGCCTACGCGTATAGTAAAAAACAAACAAACAAACGAAAAAAAAAAAACCCCGCCAGATCCCACGCCTTGTGGGAATCGATGCAATGCGAAGCAGCCAGCAGGGAGCAAATCATGCTGTACATAACATGCATGTCGTGATTTACATGTTAGGACCTGTCATTTATGTTCGTCATAGAGTCACGTCATCCGATACCAATTTTGGTGTATATCAAGCTAGCGAAACGGCCGGCAGCGCACCATGAGCATGGCATGTAAATTATGTTGTACATGACATGCACATCATGATTTTAATATTACCACCTGCCATTTATGATGGTATTGCAGAAATGTCTCATCACACCAATTTTTGAATATAGCAAGTTAAGGAAACGGCCGCAGGAGCACCACGGCCATGACGTGTAAACCATACTGTTGATGACAAGTTAGTCATGATTATCATGATATGACCAGTTTTTCATGTTCGTCATGCAGTCATATTATGCCAAACCAATTTTTTTATAAATCCCATTAACGATACGGTCTGGAGAGCACAGTGGTAGGCGGCTAGATAGATAGACAGATAGATACGCTCAATATCGCCGAAGTTCGCTAAGAAATGCTTCGCATTTAAAACCATTGGTCGCCTGGTTCGGCCGATCAGTTTTTAACGGCGCCGCTGGCGGCTTGCTGCCTGTCAAGGTATAAAGCCGCAGTCGCCGATGTGTGGCAAATCGAGGCCATTCAGGCGATACGAACGTGTTCTCTATCCCTCTTTCGCTTCCTGCCGCTCTTTCGGAAAATTGGCACCGAAGCGAGGCGGAAGCTCATTGCCAGTCGTTCCGCCGCTTCCTCTGGTGCACTCGCTCGTCGTCTCATTCCCCAATCGTGCCTTGCGGGCCTCCAGTAATGTAATACAGGGTTGGCCGACTGTTGCTCGTCCTTTCGCCGATTCCTCGCGATCAACCGACTTTTGCCGCAACGGCGCTCTCCCACCGCCTTCTTGCTTGGGCCAGCATCGCACGGTGCGTATCAGCGGCGTATATGCATGTATATGGTGACCATTCCGTACCTTTCTGGACTGGCGCGTCTTAGGGATACCTGTGTGTACTGCCCATGTACAACCCGCCGCCTGTATGGCCGCAATGGCGAGCGGGCCTCTATAATGCGATCATTGGATCGTTCTGGTACGGATGGGCTCGTCATCCGCGTTTCTTCGCCGAGAGACGAACGATACCCCCCGTCCTCATCGTTCTTCCTGTACCTAGGCCTCCGCCGCCACGCCTTATACCTACGCGCGCCCGTGTCCGCGCCCGGGTTGGAATCACTGCCGAGAGCGGAGCGCCTATAAGTGTGTTCGCGTTGCAGTCGGAGCGCCCTGCCCCGGGGCCTTAGCTGCCTCGCGAAATCGCCTATATACGACTGGGGCGAATCGGTAAAACCAACGCGGGAATGGCTTTGTGACTAAGCCGGAAGAGGACGGCTCCGACCGGGATCTCGCACTTGAACATTTCCGTCCCGGGATCGCGTACTCGTGTTCTCAATATCGAGGCGCGCGCGCTCGTCCATAGTCGACCCATGTGGTGAAGGCTCCACAAGGCTGTGCCTGAGGTCGGTTAGACCTCAGCGCGTTAGACAAATGATTGAATGATTTGATATGTTGTGTACATCTTTGTAGACAGTGGAATTGTCCCGAACTGCCTTGTAGAGGGTTCACTATAGCCTCGTCAAGCTGTCCATAAACAGCTTTTAGCCAGTGAACCTCCACAGAACCTGTTTCTTTATGGGAAAATAAAAATGATTTGATTTGATTAGATATACAGGCATACACTAACGTACACTTATTCATGCATTACAGGGCTCAGAGGCTTCGCTTGTGATGCATCTGTCCTACAGTCTAATTTGGCCATCGTATACTCGCTCCTTGTTTCATAATGCCGTTCCCTGTGAACGACAAAAGTGTGCGTCACAGCGGTCACATTTTCCGAGCCCACGCATAACCTTCGGCCGTGATTAAATGCCGAGTTATTCAGTTTACTATGTTTCCCCGTACGTTGATCGAAGCGAAAGTATTCATTTATTCGGTAGGCTGAACGAAAAGACAAAACTCCGCGTTCCGTTTGCATTCGCTTGCGTCGTGCAAAAACCTTCTTGGAGTAACGGCTGCGGTGCTGAAGAACCGACAGCGTCAATTCTTTACGCAGTGTCTTCTCACGTCTAGCAAAGCGAAAGAGTCGCGTATGCGCGCGCAGACATCGGGAAATCGCATTGGCCGGAACTATGCGCTTATACGTAGTTAGGCGAATGGCACGGGAAGGTCCGTCGCGCATATAGACAGACCGTCGCGCAAAATTACATCAGCTGCAACGTTTTTTTTTTTTCTCTTGTCACGAGCAGTGAAACAAAGGTTCACGGAGAGGAGGGGATACGATCTATGGGAGGTGGTGAATTTTTATGCTGCCTATAGAGACCGGCAAGTGTGTTACGGTTGGGGGGCGAGCTTTTAAAGAGCGGCATCTGAAAGTCAATAAGAAAAGAAAATGATGACACCACGTGTGCACGTTTGCTTACGCAGGTTACGAGCTCGGTCTTCCGCTTTTCTTTTCCTTTCTTTTCCTATCCCATATCTTCAGTGCAGAGTTACTTCGTTTTCATCGTCCGAGACACGCGGCCCGCTTTGTAATCGTCTTTTTTTTTTCGTTTCTTTCTCATTTTCGTTTTCTTCGCACCGTTCCGCATCTTCATTAGGCGCGGCACGATCGCCTTTCTACGCCGTACTTCGGTTTTACGCCTTCCCTTTCGCCATTTATATCCTATTGGTTTCTCTCTCTCCCTATTTTCACTGTACCACATTATACCGTATACCACCTCCGCAGCGGCGGAGTATGCCTTGCTCTGCGCCTTCACACCTCATTACCGCTCGATATATCGCCGGCACGTTTCGGATCTCGTGCGTAAACCATATATATATATATACCGCCTGTTTCGCCAGTGACTTCGTATCGCCCCACTGTCAAGGCTCCATCCCCTCCCCCCCTTTTTTTCTTTTTCTTTTTTTTTTACATTCTAAGTATTTGAAGGTCCACCTCAAACACTTTATTTCAATTTTGGCTGTTCTATTTCTTTTTTTCACGTTCTTTTCCTGGTCCCCTACTTCCGACAGGCGTCTTCTAATGTTCGTATCAAGCACCTTTCCGGGCTCACGTTTGTTAGTTTATGTACGCTTTTCAAATGTGAATGACATTGTTTGCAAACGTAGTACTTGAGATCAGATATGTTCAGCCAGCAGTGGGGCGTGTACTCTTGGTCCGGGCACGGTCATGTTTTTATTGTAATACTACGTTCGTGTGGGAACGATTGTGTATTTACTCTTCTGGCAGCAAAAGTACGCAAGTTAATTGGCAGCGATAGTTTTCTTTTTTTATATATCTCGCATAGCGTAATGCAGCAGCGCCATTTGTCTTCTATTGCCTTTCCCTCGTCTCTTCTGGTTTATCAATCTATACGTCTCTCCTCCTGTATTCGTTCACTTATTCGCCTTCCGGAATATGTTAAATTCTATTTCGGTTCTGTTTGCATTTGGGTTCTTGATTACCCACCCTGACGCGAACCCTTCTTGGACGGCCTTAGCAACCGCTCGTCGCCATACCTGCAGCCTCGTCTCTCTCTCTCTCTCTGGCTTGCTCGCTCTTTGCGCCGCAGACTCACTGTTTATGTTCTTAATAGCGGAAAAAGAAAAGTTATTGCAAACTGCGGCAAATTACTGCTGCCGCGCCGTTGATATGGGGTCGCAAACGCAGCTCGAATGATGATAACTTCGGCGCAAAGTGTCAGAACTTGCGCGCCGATGATGATGATGTCTCGCACCCCGCGTTTCCGTGACGATCATCACTGCTAGTCTTCATTTCGTATTCTGTTCCCCTTCCGTCTCTCCCGGATATTTCCGCTCACTGATCGCTCTCTGCCTCGTTTCGGAGTTCGACAACGTCTGAAAAAACGTGCACGGTTGGAGGTGTTCTTTTCTCTCTTTTCTTGTTTTCCAGTTCCTTCCGCGGTTCCTTCGACCTTCGCTTGATTGACTTTGCAAAGGAGATGCGCTATTTAAAAAAAAAATGGTATTCAAAAGTTAGTGCCTGCAGCATTTACTACCCCCCATGCCATCTTTGCTGCGTGTCGCTAAAGTTTTACTACTACAGAAATAAACGAGAGGTAGCAAACGTACGCTATTGTACTCAGCGTGTCAGGGTTAGGTAACGGTTACTACGTGCGTACCTGGCGGGTTAGTAAACGTTACTACCTGTACGGGCCTTAGTATGTTTCGCGGCAATTGTGGCAGTCATTGCTTTCGTCATGGCGCATGTATATGCAAGTAGTGAAGTATAAGATTCTGGGACCCAAACCCAGAATGGCTACTCACCGGTAAAACTTGTGCTACCTCAAAGTAGGGCTATGGGTACCCATCAAGTTGCTGTTAGAGTGTATTTCGCTTGATTTTCTGTCTGTACGTGTATGTGTGTGTAATTGTTCACGTTTCTGGTTCGTTCTATTACTTCTATGTATACATTGTTATCTGAATATGTCATTGTGGTACGTATTTCCGAGGGTAATCGCATGAACAAGCGATTATTAATTACTCTAACACGGCGATATCGTTTCCACTTTGGCGTCCCTCGTACCCTGAGTCGCTTTGCAACATTAAATCCCGTACACTAACCATTCGTACCGTTTTGCTTTTCCTGTCAAGTGCGTAGCACTTTAGGGGCCCGGCTTGTCGTCCGTCCGTATAGATCTCATGGGGCGAGAACACGCTCAAAATCAAGTGGTCAATACATGCCTAAAACCAGGCTAGCAAAGCTGGTTATAATTAACAAAATAACGAAGAAGTAATTGCAATAGTTAACTTAAAATTGCTAAAAACGCTTCAGAAACATGCGGCTGACACCCGCGCCGCGCAAGAGAGGATGCCACCGCCTCGCCAAGCGCGCGATCGCTCCTCCCACCGGCGCTTCTCCGGCGCCTTCGTCGCTACATCTGAAGGGAGAAACAACCTGACGGAACTCGCTGCAGACGGCACGTATCTCAAGTGCCGTGACAAGCAGGAAGTCGATGAAGCGCAGCAAAAAGTAGCGCGCATGTCGCATACCACGTTTGCGAATCTCGCTAACAAAATTTTAATCGTGCCGGGGAAGCCCTACATGCTTACCTCAAATACTGACATCATCGACGGTTTGGTAAACGGAGCAATGGGAACTCTACGAACGAGCATCGCTGGGTGCCCGTGCTGCGCACTTCCTCAGATTTCACAGTAGCGGAGCTGCATTTAGCGCTGGATTTAGAACTACACAAATCGCTACACAAGAACCACATTTTCTTTAATTGTATGTGGTATTTTGTCTAGCTGTCGATGATAGAGTCACTTAGAATACTGGGAAAGTTTCCGAAGTGCCGGCTCCCGCGTGGGCCTTTTGTAGGCTTTGTGCGCTCGGGAAGGGCGCGGAAAGTGAGGGGCGTCTCACATTTTTGTGCATGCTGTGTTCTCACCGTTACGTTTTCGTTGAAGCCATCGACAGCACGAAGGTCGCTTCGCTCGCTGCAGTGGGTGTTTCGTTACGCCAGGATTTTGGGTATAGTTTCGCCAGGCCGTATGCTAAAGGAATTAGCTGCTAACCGTACTTCGTATAATATTCCATTTCGTCGCTGTCACATTGATTGCCTAACCCTTACCGCGAAACTGTCTTTTTTATGAGTAGGACACAACAATTAGGCGTGTCATATTTGCTGCCTCATGGCTTTCAAGGCGTTTCGCTGTCTGCTAGTTGGCGAGGGAAATCGGAAGCTTCGCTTAATTGAGGTAGGCTAAAATTGCGTTTCGCTACGTCGAGTTTTGACTGTGTATTTTAAGTGTGCACGCGGACGCCAGCATTGTTGTGCAAAAGGAGAGTGCAGCTCTCCTCGTCTTCTTCACCTCTTTTTTTTTTTTCTTCTTTATGTTTCGACTCATTCATTTCGCATTGTTTTCGCTTTGTGGCATAGCAAGAAAACAAGCATAGTCGCAAGCGGCACCCGTGTTGCAAGCATTCCTGTTATCTTCATTGCTTCTCCATTCTATGGCCTATGAAGCGCCTCCCTTACTTGCTTCGCTATTCGTATTCATTGAGCACGTCCTCTGAGCGTATGCGACGAGCGAACGCCGTGTACACCCAGATGGTTCCGATGGCTTTCGCGGGGCCGCGCTTGGCTTCGCTGCCGCTGTGTTTCCGTGCACTCGTTTCCCGATGCAGCGTAGAAAGGCTTCGCGACCGTCGCGTATAATACACGCCGCCAACGTGGGCAACAATGAATGCCGAGATTCACTGCAGCCTCTTTTGTCGACTCCGTGCCCATTTGGCGCCGGTCGTTGCACGATCATTAATGGTGCGCTCCATCGAGGAAGCACACGCGCGTGACGACGACGTGAGTTCGGGCGGCCACAGGGTAGTAGTATAGAGCATTCTATTTCAACGCTATTCCTTGGCTTTTGCGCTTCGTCAGTGGTGTCCTAGCGGCGCGATCCGCCCACGTTTATAAACGGGATCGGCCGGCCGGCCGTGAACGGTAGATAATGAATGAGTTCACCTGCTACCGACTCGCTAGTTTTCTGTCGCTCTTGCGCCGATATATATTTAGAGGGAAGCGGTAACGGCTGCACGAAGAGTTTATACTATCTGTGGTTTTACGTGCCAAAACAACGATATCATAATGAGACACGCCGTAATTCAGGGTTCTGGAGATTCTGACCATCTGTTATTCTTTAACGTGCACTGACATCGCATAGTACATGGGCCTCTATAGCATTTCGCCTCCATCGCAATGCGGCCGCCGCAGTAGGGATCGAACACGCGACTTTCGGGTCCGCAGCCGAGCTCCGTAACCACTGCTACGCCACCGAGGCGACGGTGGGAGAGTTTCTCGAAATGCCCTACTGTGACTCTGCAATTAAAGGAGCGAGAAGCGAGAAAAAAAAGGTCAATGTATACTTTAGGAGCAACAAAATGTGTGTGCCCTAGCGAGCGTGGTCTATCCTGCAGGTATACACTGCATTGGGCGAAAACAAGCATGCAGAAAGGTTTGCTAATGATGTCAGTGAAAAAAGGAGGTGTTGTATAAGTAATAGTTCTTCGTGGCCGGCATCCTCGGGGACGGCCTTTCTTCAGGGACTGCCACGTCAATAGCTTGAAGTATAAACTTGTCCCTTATCTGAGTCTTTCCTCCATTCCCCTTCAGCGTGTACATGGGAAAGCGTTATACCTTAACGTTGTCATTTGGTATGAAAAATCTTTTTCAATTGAGCTTGTAGATCTACCCCTTGTGTGCTGAAAATACCGCATGCGCCGTATCTGTCGAAATAATTAAAACCATAAAAGAAATCTATACGACTCTTTAAAACGTGGCAACAATAACAGGATAACGTCTATGATGCGGCGATTTTTTTTTATTGCGATAGCAATGATATTTACAATCTCGGCGGGTTTTTGCCATCGCCGTCATATTCCGTAAAAAGTCCTAATCGATAGCATCGCCCCGCGCATCGTATGTCTCACGCACGAGCACTGGGGAAGAACGCGACTGAAGTACACTCTAAACGTGCTTATCGATAAATATGATTTTGTGCACCGATAAGGGTTATCAAGTTTGGAAAGTATGCACTCAAAGCTAATGTAACCTTTACTATATAGGTGCAGAAAATCACATGTATCAGTTACCACGTTTAGAGTGTAGAGATGAAACGAGCCGGCCATCTCCGTCGCACGTGCACGCGATAACATCGCCCCGCGTGGCAGACCTGCCATCGATGGCTCCTCAAGCAGAGAAGAAACGCCCCGCCGATCTTTCGTTGGGCGAAGGAGTATGAAAGAGTTCCGGGGGAGGAGTTCTGGGGGTCTCCGAGCAAAGCGCGTCGGGGAGCTCCCCGACCGACACGCTGTGCTGGGAGGCAGCTTTGCAGCTGCTGTGCCAGTTGTCACGTGACCATAGAGGGCGGTGGCGAGCTCTGGGCTGGGCGGAGCCTGCGCGCCGTGGCGTCGCTACAAGCGCCTTACCATGTCGACGGCGCCTACCGCTGTTTACAAACATGGAAATAGGTCTATAGAGCGAGCAGCAAAAGTGTACTGTATACAACTGCAACTCAAGCGCACGCCATGTAAGCCCCCAAGTTGGCGAACAAACGTTGTTGTTGTTGTTGTTGTTGTTGTTGTTGTTGTTGTTGTTGTTGTTGTTCGCGCAGTTTTTCGCTTCGCTGCCGCTTCCGTGACATGAGCAGGGCGAGACACGTATTCTGTTTTGACAAAACAAAGTGTCCGCCTGTGTATAGCCGAGAACGAGAGATGAGGGAGCGCTTGTTTGGGGAATGTGCGTCGGCCGCATGGTATGCGCGCTATGTGGCACAACCGATTCACCGAGCTGCTTGTCCGCAGAAAGTCACGCCCGCCACAAAACGTCACGTTGGTATTGTTGTTGCTATATGCGTTGTTTGATGTATCTCGAAAGCGCGGGAATCGTAAATACAGTAGTAGCAGGTTTTCATGCATGGAGGCAACTTTGGACACACAGTTACGCAAATCAATTGATATTGGCGCTACTAAATAAGTTTTAAGTGAAGTAACGTTCTGTTGTGTTTTCGGTACTAATACTAATTACAGTCCATGCCCACAAATGTTGGTGAATTGAATTGGCTGTTTTAGGTTTTTTTTTCTTTTGACTTGGAGCGGTGTTTGGGCATCATAGTTAAATTTCACATTTGCAAACATAAACATGTGCATAATATAGCGTTTTCCAAGGGCATTAAAATGTCTTCCCCTGTGAGGAAAACCAGCGTTTAAAAATATGTGGAAGAGTGATACACTTGAACTCGCGCGAAACGATATTACTTATGTACCTGAGGACCAACAACGCCTCACCATTGGCCAGATCTCCTCGTTTTTGTTTTTATTTGAAGAAGAAAACAATGACAGACTGTCATTTCCACCTCGAGAGCTGTCAGGAAACCACATCTGCGCTCGTTGGTGGTAAAGCACCCAGATTTGTATGTGTGGTCTCGCTCATACTGTTCCTTCGTCCACGCGTTTTGCTTAGTGCGGAAGTTCTTGCACGCCTTCACATCGATAAGCCGTCGCCATCCATCATCAACCTTCCCTGAGCATGGCTGACAACAGCTAGCGGATCGAAATCACCCCTCTTTTTTATTATACCGCATATTTCCGCGGGCGTGAAAATTCGCCATCTTATCGCTTCCCCACCTTTCGTATAGCTCACCTTTACTATATATAGCTTTTTTTTTTCTTTTATGAAGGCAGTGATGAGAAACCCATTCGATTCATATTTTGGAGGGATCGGAGAAGCAGGTGCCCGAGAAAATCGAAGCGCGAACGCACGGACGGGGCTTGTTTTGAAGAGTTCATTACAGGGCCGTTTATCCATAAAGTGATAATAAAGTTATCCATAAAACAATAAATTAGGCTGTGTTATAATTAATTCCGTTTCTTTGGCACGCTTTTAATGTTTCCATAACAGGTTTCAGCTCAGCAGATGTTCCGCAAATTTTGCCCGGTACGAGCTTTTAAGTGTCTCTTCTTCTTTTCTTTTTTAAATGCGAATGCATTTCTTAGTTGAGCTATGTCAGGCGCATCCGGCGTTGTCCGCGCGCCTCTCCGCTCTCACTCCCTCTCCCATAGCAACAGCTGCGGGCGCGCGCGCTTATCCTCGCCCCTAGCAACCGGAGCATGTGGTGCGAGAGAGTGTAGGAGAGGGTAGGTGCAGTGCTTCGCCGCTCCTTCTCTCGCCGTTCGCTCTCTCTCCTCCCTGCGCCCCACTCTCCCGTCCGCTCGCGCCTCACTCGCGACCGTTCGCTAGCTGGGCGCCTCTCAAGGCGATGGCAGAAGTCGGTGCATTCGCATTTCCTCACGATTCCCTTTGGGGAGGTGGGGGGCATTTTTTTTGTCGTTGGCCGCCTTTACCCTGACCTAACTAGCTAGCGGGATGTGATGTGATGTGATTGGATTGGATTGGATTGAATGTACGGATAAACGGATGCTTTTTGTGACTGTTCCGTGATGGTTCACAAGTATAGGTAGCCCTGTAGATCAGCCCCCCCCCCCCCCCTTTTTTTTAGCATTTATTTATGAACGCATTTGATTGGTCTCGAAACGAGAGAGAGAGAATACTAATTCGTTGATGAGTACTGCTCGGTTACTGTTCTGAAGTCTGCTGACGGAAGGCAGTCGGCCCACTTCACAAAGCTTGCATAATTTTCGCTGTGCTCGCGTCCACAATACCTGCTAAAATATGCGCGTCGTCAATGCCTTTTTAGCAGGCTTTGGGGTCGATTCTAATATCTCGCAAGAGGTGCTAGTTTTCAGACCTTCGCAGAGTGGACATGACTTCCGTATATAATAGGGGAACTATAATTTGTATACATTTGGAACGTGTGCTCGATAATGTTCACTGCTGCATTTTTTCGTTCTCAATTGTTTCGTGAACGTCGGATTTACGCCTCCTTCGTAAATTTACCCTAGAATTCGGTATAGCGCTGTCTACCGTCGGTAACTCCTAAAAAAAAAAAAAAAAAAGCAGAATCTGCTTAACGTGAGCGTTTGGACGAGTTGGTAATTCATCGGGAAGAAAAAGCTTTAACAGCGCGGAGAAAAGACTAACGGACGAAGGGGAGGTGACACGGACTAGTCCGAGTAGCCTCGCTTCGGCCGCTCGTCTTTTTTTTCCCGCGTTTTTAAAATTTTTTTGATGGCGGCGAACCTGCTGGAAAAAATTTTAAAGCACGCGCTCGTGGAATGGTGGAATGCGATAGCGTGGACGTTCACAGCGGCGCGTTTCACGTTGTGGAACGTCGACTGCGCTTGGCAAAGAATTGGTGTCGCTTTTCTTCTGCACTACTATACGTTAACGAATCGACCGAAAGAAAGAAAAAAAAATGACTGCGGCGAGTCCCATTGCTTTTGACTGATGAACGTACACGCCACTAAACTGCATTTGTCATCCGAAGGTTGTTTGCCCTTTCAATTCTATCAAGATACTGGTCGGTCATCGATTATATGTTCTGTTCTAGTTGCCTCGAGGTATTTGCGCGGGGCCCCAATATAATATTTGCGCTATAGGCGCCGATCGAACTACAGGAAACCCCCCGAAAAGAAAAAAAAAATGCGTCACATTCGAGTGCATTTCGATATATAATGTCCTCCGAGTCCAAAAGAAAGTCAACATTGACGCGACACAATTTCTTTAGCGACTTTTCTGACGAAACATGAAGTAAAGAGAGTCGTTCGGAAGGCGGGGTGTGGTGCGAAGAATTAATGGCGGTGTTCCGTCATTGGCTGCTCCGAACTGAATTTCTTATTCCTCTTGCGTTCAGTGTTACATCGCAGTGCGCCGAAGTAAGAGCACGCTGCGCGACAATAAAACGAAAGCGCGAGCGGCGCCCTGCGCATCGCGGCTCTCTCGTCGAATCGGCTCCCTAATTTCAGACAGCAGAGAAAAGGCGTTACCGCACTTTCCTTCTCGTGGGTTGGGAGTAGTGTGAAAACAACGGTTTTCATTATCGGCCGCGCTCATCGCGAGAATCGCTGGCTTATCTACGAAGTGCCTGTGTGCCTTGGATGGGGAGACGCATTTATATTTAGTGAAATAGATAAAAAAGGCAAGAAAATAAAGAGAGCACACGAGATGCGCCGTGAATGGAAAGAACAACGCGGAAAGTTTGTACGGGCGTGGGCTCCTATTCGGTGCCGCGAGCCCGCTGAAACTGAAACGACAGTGGAAGGAATCGATGCGCCTTTGTAACTCTTTTTCTCCCCTGCGATGTTCGCGCTCGGTTTTCTCGCTACCGTCGTTGCTTCGCGGCCCCTGCTTCTTCTTTCGTTGTTTCCCGCGTCCTTTAGTTGGGGGACGTGAGTTGCTGGCGAGATGAAGGCCACCCAAAGGGGAGGGGCACACTCACTTCGTCATCGGTTTTGTCGGTGGTCCCTTGGGCCGTCGTGTCTTATCTTTTTCTCGTCGCATCTTCCGCGTTGCTCTCCTTCCGTGCACCGGCTGTCGCGTGGGATGGGAGGGGTTGGGGGCCTTTCACTTATCGGCCTCTCATTTGTTGGGCCGATAGTGGCGTGTCGCATTCGTGCGCTCGATGACTCATCGTGTGTGCGCCATTTGGCTTCCGCGCTTCTCCGTGCGTCCTCGTGTCCCCAATCCGACGAACGCGCCAAGATGTGCGGCTGGGGGGGCCGCTTAGGCTGTGGCTTTAACGTTTCCGCATCGAGTCACGGATACCGCATGAGTTTCAGCCTGTGAATGGGAATATTTAACTCTAGTTAAGGTAATGCCAGCAGCACCAAAAGAAAGCAGAAGAAACCGAGACAAGAAAAGAGAGAGAGGGGAACAAGAAGGATGCTGGTAGCATCCTGCCTGTTCCTCTCTCTGTTTTCTTGTCTCGTTTTCTTCTGCTTTCTTTTGGTGCTGCTGGCATTACCTTACCAAGAACTATGTCCCAACTGGCCCAACAAGCCACCCTAAGGAAATATTTAAGCATACAACGTTAACCTCTCAGCTGAATAGAACGCACGTTTCACGTAAGGCCATCAATTATATATGTAACGGTGTTATTTGCTTGTTTGAAGATGTAAATTTTTTATCCACGTAGTCGTCACTTGGAACACATATAAGATGAAGGGTATACAGTTTAGCCAAAGCTATGCAGCTATTCGATAATTCGTTAGTTTGTAGGATTTCCAGTTTGTACGCAGACATCGATTCTCCCGATAGCGTTTTACTTATTCTGCTATCGGAACACCTGCGATGAAACCATTAGTACATGGATTAATCGAAGAGGTGTCATTGATTAATCGAGCGAGGATTTGTAACTGGTGCGTGGCTATAAATAATAATACTAACCATCATCATCATCACCACCACCACCATAAGATGTTTGCGCGTCACGACCTTGGGAGGACGGGCAACGTACACGCGTGTGGCGGATCAATTTCACCCGCCAGGGGGGCCGCGTGATTAATTAGCGTGCTCCACCGGCATTTCCCGGCTCCTTCCTGTACTCTGGGCAGCGGTAAGTCGCCGCTGCCGATCGAAACCCTGGCGGCGGGACCCGACGCGGCTTAGCGATGTGTGAAAGTAGTTCTCCTTTCTTGGTCTCCCCGCCCGCATGCGATGGGTGATCCTACCTTAGGTACTAAATCTTGTCGCTTCGCTGGTATGTCCAATCAGTTGACACGGATCCAATTCGCGTGCAATCTCTCTCTCTCTTTCTGTATAAGGAGAGAGGCCCTTTGATTGATTGATTGATTGATTGATTGATTGATTGATTGATTGATTGATTGATTGATAGATAGATAGATAGATAGATAGATAGATAGATAGATAGATAGATAGATAGATAGATAGATAGATAGATAGATAGATAGATAGATAGATAGATAGATAGATAGATAGATAGATAGATAGATAGATAGATAGATAGATAGATACTACGGCATCTTTGATAATCATATCGTGGTTTTGGGACGTTAAGCCCCAGATATTATTATTATCCTTTGAAAGAAGTACCACGACAGGTGAGGAAACATGTCCATTCGCGCGCGGTGGTGGTGTTCGGGTTAAGCCGGCTATGCATATATCGTTGCTCTAAATAGCAATGATTCATAGGTATACGACATTAAGCTTGTAGTGTTGTGGCGTTTATTTGTAGACTAAATGCGGTTTCCTGCATTTAAGTGCGACTATGAGAATGATTTGTGTTTTGTGGATTCAAATAAATTTAATACCGTAGCTGGAACGCCAATGTATTACGTAGCTGTGTCATACAACGGTATGTCACAGGGTCGTCCCCAGGATTCGTCACAAGTGAATAGCACCTTGCGAAACCACCGTCTTCGATTGCAGTATGAATCTTAGATTAATTACAAGACGTGTCTAATTACGGTCTTTTTCAACTTAGTTGACTAAACATTTCTATTCGCCGTATAAGCGCTGTCCACCTCTTCGTGTACAATCCGGCTTACAAAGTAGCTGTACAATTACGTTATCTGCCGTATACGAGGATTTTGAAAAAAAAAATTAAACATAATTGTAGCGTTTGAAAAGAAACCATGGTATATATATATATATATATATATATATATATATATATATATATATATATATATGCGTAAAAACTGCCTGGAACCCTCGGCAGTTGGCTGCGCTCGCTACATATAGATTTTAATTTTTACCCGGCTTGTGCTTTGTATATATCGTCTTGTTTTTCTTTCATTAGGCATGAAGTACGTGTATTCCCCTAATTCGGAAATGGTGCAACGATTTTGGAATGTCTGAAGAATTTTGTGCACGTTCGATCTTGTCAAATTTTCGAACGTTCGGTTTCCGCTCGCGCAATTTGGGACGTTAAACCCCATCAATAATTAATTATCCGCTTGCGCAATTGGGCATAATCAAGCTCTTCGGGGACTACGGTTGGCTTCTGGCACGGCGCGTGCGCCGAAACCGAACTTTCAAAAACACAACGAAGACGTTACGTGTACGAGATTGAATCCTCAGTTGTCGGAGGGAATGTTGGGCACTGCACTGTGTACTTCAACTCATTCTCGCATCTATAGCACAGAGCCAGCATTTTCTTTTTCTCTTCTCTTTTCTATTGCCGAACTGAATGACGCAGAGAGAAAATTTACCGGTAGCAGCTTCAAACTGGCGCTGAAAGTCTCTTCCGAGAGCGAGACTTTCTTCTCTCTAATCGATGTTTGAAAATTTTTTTTTCAACCAAAGTCCATTACGATATCGCGTGCCTCTGGCCGTTTAAGCAACGTGCAGTGCGTACGCGCGGCCCGACCATGCGCCGCTTTCAATGCGCCGACGGCCCCGCACAGTGCGGGCATGACCATCCGAGGATTGCATCAAGTCACTTCTCGCGAGATGGTTAAAAAGAAAATTTGAAATAAAACCGAGAAATGCGCCCCTGTACCACCACGCGCGGCAGCGGAAGCCGCCGTTTCGCGAGAGCTGTCATCGAGAAATTACGGCGCGGCGTTTGTTTCGAGCGCAAGAGTGAGAGATAAGTTTGTTTAACAAAAGAGAATCGGAACGCTTTCGGAGGCGCGAGCGTGGTAGCGGCCCATTTGCAGCGGTGCGCGGCGCTTCTCGCGTTTCGCTTCTTTATTAATTTTTTTTTTTTTTTTTTGAAGGCGTTCGCGCGTGCCCTTCTCATTTGTGCATGTAACCACTCCGCGAAAGTTTTCGCGCCGTAGCTTTAACGCTTGTACGGCGTCGCTTTTCCACGACTTCGAACGTCGTCGTAATAACTAGCTCGAAAAAGCGCCGCGAGTTGTGTGTACGCCTACAGGACTCGAGAGAGGCAGCAGCGTGTTTGTTTTCTTTAAGCTGTCTCCGTTCCCGGCGGAGCTAGAGAGTCGCGGCGCAGAGCTCGAGCACGGTCGAAAAGACGCGCCGTCGTGCATCTTCGTGGCGCATTTTTTTTTTTTTTGTTTCGCAACAGCGGCCGGAACGCGACGCGCCTCTTCCGAGCGAGATAAGTTGGCGGGCTTCTGAAACTTTCGCGAGCGAGCGCCACAGGAAAGCGACGCGACGCGCGTCCTCTCGCGTGCCTGCGCGCTTCGACGTTTTTCCGCCTGTTTTGCCGCGCCCTGTCTCTACGGCTGCGTGCGTGCTTTCTCGCTTACGCCATCCAGGTCGTCGTCGCGTCGTTTTCGGCCCCGGCGAACTTTTCTTTTTGTGGCTTCCTTATTCGCCTCGCGCGCTGTCTTCCTCTCTCGCTCTCTCTTGCATGTATACATGGCGTGTCGGGTTGGTAGGTTTTTTTTTTGTTTGTTTGTTTGTTTGTTGGTTTGCAGTGTCCGATGGTGTTGGGACGATTCCGGTCTATAATTTATGATTTATGTCGCAGTCGTCCCCTTTTGGGTGTTCTTATATTATAATGGACAAACTGCGCGCGTTATTCACCTTCGTCTGAGTCATGCATCGTGTAGGTGTCACGCACGTGCGAGCAGAACATCTGGAAGGAACCTATGGTTTCAGACAGAAGTGGCAGTACATACTGCGCGCACATGTATTGCACTCCTCGCTCTCTCCTCTCTCTCTGAATGATTATATATGTAGTGTGTGTGGGACTGCATGTGTATGCGTATACGCACGCAGTCGAACACCGAAGTTCTGACCAGCATTCACTGTGTCGAACGACACTTCTGCGAAGCGCTCACACATCATATATACTTAGATATTTTAAGTGATGCACCCATGTGTACAGGTCCTAGGTTTACGCGCAACGTATCGCACCACTTCCCGAGCCATGACCGAAGCTGTAAGGGGCGTGCCCAGAAATTGGTGGGGCGGGGTCCGACCCCCCTTTTTATGCATTTTCGTGCGCTTGTTTGTATATGTGCACGTAGATGTATACATACCGGATGTAAAAATTACGGGGGAAGGGAACGGGTGTTTGAAGCCCCTTCAGCACCCGCCACCCTTGTTGCTGCTACGCCAGTGAAACGTTAGAATACCGCGTGTACCTCCTGCTTCAATCTGCAGGATCGTGCCGCGAAATGCTTCAAAGGCCTCTTCACCGTCGTCTTGAAATTCCGATTACGCACTGGATCCTTTAAAGTGCCATCTATTGAGGGCGCTCTTTCGCACTGACTCGTTAAAGTTGGTGTAATAATGTAGCGGAGATATCGACGCCAGTTAAAACATTGCGAGGATCGTGTTGCTACAAAGTGAGCGCCCTCCTTATCCTCGATTGTAAGCCTAACATTCCTCCATTGCAATATCCCGCATAGAAGTGCTGAAGAGCCGCGTTGCAAAGACCTGCCTCCATTTTTATATTTTTTGTCGTTATTTAGCATTGCTCTGTAGAAGTGGTGTTAGATATATAGTGGTCATACTAAGTGCATGGGCTTCGACTGGTGATAATCTTCGTTTCTACCAACTGCAACAACTTCCCCATAATAAATAACAAGCGAACCGACAAATCTCAGCTATAATATATATGTGTCATGCTGAAACAAATAGCGCGCCCACGCTCTAAATATTGGAAATATCGACTTTTCTCGTTTGAAACGAGTTGTGTGCACTCTATACCTGACGTGGCTCTAAGCAGTGCACATAAGCCCAAGTATATCAATCTCTGTGACGCTGACGAATCTTCTTTTCTCTCTCCTTTCTTCCTCTTGTGCAGTTGTGCCTGTGCCCCTTTTCGAATGCGGCCTGGAACCACAAGTGCCGAAATACGGTGAGTGCATTGCACGAGCCGTTGCCTGCGCGCTCTACCGGTTGATAATTAACAGCGGCTGCGCTGAATCCTCGCTGGTTTCGAGCGTATATGTAGCGGGCTTGCGATTTTCATTTTTTTTTTTTCATATGTATACCTACAAATGTAGGCTTACGGATGATATGCGAAACGTACCATACATAGCCGACGCCAGCATTCGCATCTTCGCTTTGCTTTTCAGCGGAGAATAGCCCATATGGAAAGAACAACAAAATTTGTGCATACTAAGCTGAGAAACACTGACTCTCAAAATTAGTGCGTATAATGGTCACAGATTGAAAAAAAACATTAAAGCTTTCAGTATAAGGACTGGTAAGCGCAATTGCTCGAGATATTAAGCCGATATGACACGAATTCAAGACGGTGTAAACGAAAGTAATGAAAGTTCATGCATTAGTTAGCCCTAAAGTTTCGCGTTTCAATCCTTGAGGTAACTGCGCAGTGCGTCTGCATGCGCGCTTAGCAGTTGACGGTTACCGTCAACATCTTGCCGATCCCGAGGTACATCAGAGCCGCTTGCCGCGCAAATGCACAGCTTGCCCGAAGCCGTGCGTTTGCGTTGTAGTGGCGCTGAAAAATGTCTGCTTTCTATCGAACAGATTTTCTTCTTTTTTTGCACCCGTGTTTACGGGATAAGCGTACATAATCTAGACCCCAGTTGTTACCTATCGATGCCACCAGCATCTGCAGGGACCGCGGTTTCAGTTATGTCACAGCTGTGTTCGCAAGCATGCAATAACAACATGCATAGGCCAGAATTTTCATCGCTTGTAGGGGGGCATCCATGTTTGGTCGGGCGTGGCGTAGGTAAGCTATGCTGTCGTCTATTAAAGAAAAAAAAAAGTGTTGTGACACGCAGTTGTTTGGTGCGTATATTCTGCCAACTCCTTTTATGTATTGGCAGAATGCTGTTCATGAAGACGCATTTTCCCGGCCGTCATATACACAACTTAGACCCCCCCCCCTTTTTTTTTTCTTAATCGCGTTACCGATATTACTGCTGAGAACTAATCTGCGTGGTGCCTTCCGGAATCAGCGATCCTCTATACCCAAGGTAAATCTGAATATATGTCTAACATGCAGCCCGCCTACGTGCATACTAAAAAAAAAAAGAAAAAGAAAAGAAAGAAAAGGAAGACCTCTGTCTCATCACATATATCTGTATAATTGACGAGACGTCAAGAAAAAAAAAAAAAAACCACGGCGTCATTTTTTTTCTTTCTTGTTCCGCGTTTTACCTTCTTTTCACGAACCCGTGCTCACACCGCGCCGTTGATGACTTCTGCAGCCGTCTCCGAAAGCCCCAACAGTCGCGCATTTCATTTTGCCAATAAAACCGTTGTTGAATCAATTCATTCGTCCGCCTTCTTTTTCCGCTTCTAATACGACAAGCAAAAAAAAAAGAAAGCACAAAATTATTGTTCATGTGCTATCGCTCGACTGCATGTCGCAGCATTACCGCAGTTTATGCTAATTGAATCTTATCTATGCGTACATTATTTTTATTATTTTTTTTAGTTGCTTTACATTCTTCCTCCAGTCGCCATGCGTGCTCTTTTGAGTTTGCTCTCCGACGACTCCACGGAGATGAATTCAAATTTCCTAGAGACGATGATACGTGTAAAATTTTTTTCACCTGTACATTTTCTTTCCAGCCCGCTCCTTTCTTACATTCAGTACGGGTCGTGTCGGGACGTCGAAATTCGAGTCTGAAAGCACGCCGCGCTTCGCAACATCTGCAGGAAAAGACGCGAGTCTGCCGCGACCTTTTCCTTCTTTCTATCTTCGTATCTTTTTTTTTCTTCTTTTTAATGACGTGGAGCGTGGAACTACCTTCTCGGCGACGAACGGGAAACACCGGTTGTTTTACTCATCTTTCGCTGACGCGCGCGCCGTTACGTCGCACGAAAATGTCGCGATCTTCATACGAGTGCGGTGACTGCTGCGTATGCCTGTCTGTCTCTCCGCGGGGCATCTTCCCGGGCCACCTTAATGAATGGCAGCGAGGGGCATAGCGGCCGTTACGTTATACGTCGCATAGAAGCGAACGTCTCGTTAGGGGCCACGCGGCACCAAACTAGCGCGTCCATATGTATATACACACAAAAAATTCCGGTCCTCTCTTCGTTGCAACGTAATGACCTCGGCAATTTGAGAATCCTCCTCTAGAAAGAGGGAGCATTGAAAGTTAGAGAACCGTCTGAGTGAAAGCACAACGCGAACGCCGCCACGGGAGGTAGGGGGGGGGGGGGGGGGGCTGCGTTGCTTGTGTAGATGAATGGGTATGAAAGGTTTGAACAAGTCTCTCCTCTCGGTCGCTGAAAGAGACGATAATAATAATCCTAAATAAAGCTTACGAAGTCAGAAACTCGACTACTGTGTAGGACGAGACGTTGATTTCGGATCGAATGATGAAATTGTGTAGCGGGGTAGTTGGCGCTTTGAGCTCCGCGTGGTTCGAGAGATTGGACAAAATGGGTATGTAGGGGGGAAGATTGGAACGCTGACGGAAAATGATTTTGACGAAGAATCGCGCGCGGTTATTTTTTGGTGCGAAAAAAAACAAAAAAAAACATCTCCTTTTTCGGGGAAAGGGTATGAGTGAGTGGAAGCGATGGTGTATAATGGGATCCAGATAAGTGAATTGTGCGGTACGATTGAAAAAAGGAGAAAGGATGACGCCCAGGCGAAACTGCAAAAGAAGTTTTATGGCGAGTGGAATTCAATGAAGTAAGAAAATAAGAAAAGTAGCAATGCCTGCAGCTGCAGAAAAGTATAAGGATGAAAGCCGTTGTCGAGGACGTTGTAAAACCAGCCGTCGCAAAAAGAAAATAATAATAATAATAATAATAATAATAATAATAATAATAATAATAATAATAATAATAAATAAATAAATAAATAAATAAATAAAAATAAAGGCCCAAACATAATGGGCCTGCATGTGAACCCGCGAGATAGCTTCATTCTTGACTTGTAACGGTAGGACCTTACGTTTATTCACTATCTCGTATAGTTAGTTCGCTCAGGGTTGCCCGTAGACTTACGGGGTCGCTCTTTGCTTTTCAGTTACGTTCCGCTGTGCTAGGGGAAAAATGTTCTGGTTCAGATTGCTCAAGCTTTTGTCTCTTTCTTTTTGCGCTCATTTTAGCTCTGGTTCACTAAACTAATTGGCCGCGAATGAACACTCACACAATAAACAAAGACCCGAGTATATATTCTAAAGAAATATGAAACTTAAAATTAAGGGAGCCACTGTGCATCAAACACTGTTTCATTTTGACTCTTACGTAGTTTGGAGGCACCTTTGAGCCGACTTTACCTGTACATTGAAGCAGAGATCGCACAGCTTTTATGTAGCGATGTATTTATTTTTAAAATACTATTATCGTGGAACAGATGTTTACTCAGTTGTGCCCTTCCGCGTTTATTGCGTGATACGCAAGCCGGTTTGTTGTGCGCTACTTGGCAAACTGAAGATGCCGAAACACGGGATGTGAGAGAAACATAGCTTCCCTTTCAAGAGAAGAAAAAAAAAAAGGAACAAGAGGCGAATGGGAAAGTGGTGTTTTCGACAGACAATAGTAGCATCCGTGTGACGTAACTAACGCTGTTGATTAGGTGTGCGGGTATCTGCTATTTCGCTGCGGTAATTCTGTAACTGAATATAGCGGGAATCTGAAAGGGGGACAACTTATCACGAAAAGAAAAAAAAATATCCAACACAGACTAATAAGACGCTGTACGAACGACACTTCTTTGTAAGCGTTTTCCTGCTCTCGCGTGAATGACGATTGTGTAACTTACACAGCGACTTACAGCCGTGTTTGACTCAGTGCACGCGCAAGGAAGTTAACTCTGAATCTCATCCTCCTCGAGCACCGTCACCAAAACACCCGCCTCGGTATGCTTATCGTAAGCTGTCTCGCTGCTATAAGCTCGAGGGTCGTGGGTTCGATTCCCGGCCCCGACGGTCGCATTTCGATGGTGGCGGAATGTGAACACCCCTGCGCTTAGATTTAGGTGCACGTTCAGCGACCCCAGGGGGGGTTGAAATTATTCCGGAGTCCCACACCACGGCGTGCCTCGTAATCATGTCGTGGTTTAGGCACGTGAAACCCCTGTTAGTGATAATGCCAACGTCAAATCGTACACGGACCATTTTAGTTTTGAATCGTGGGCTCCACTATCTTGGGACTTCGCTCGTATCATTTTCTAAATGTGGTGCGTCGAAACGGGAAATTAACGTGGCCGAATAAATACGTCTACGGCCCTTGTTTTCCGGCGTACGAATGTCCCCTGTAGTCCGTGCATTTAGTTGTTAGATATGCAAAACGGCCCAACATGGTGTTATAAGGTGTGCGCTTCCGTAACGTAGTCTATGTGCCTGAGAATGCGGTAGGCATGGGACATTTTTTTTTTAAACCCGTCATATATCTGTGTATTCACTTACAAATGTCATTTGCGCACATCCAACGACCGCGCGTAATCAGTGCGCTATCTCGTAAACATAGATTATATTAACGCTGTAGAAAAAAAAAGAGAGAGAGAGAGACGGATAAGGCAAACCTTCGTTGTTGTCTGGGCCTTTCTTTTCTTTTTCTTTTTTTCGTGTTTAAGCGGAATCGCCGAAAACGCGGCTCACCGTTCGCGGCGCGCACTTGATGAATTGCAGTCTGCACTAATTTGCCTTTCAACGTCGCTCTCGACTTTCCTCGTGCATTTTTTAGTTCCGAACCGTAGACACGCATCCTGCAGCGTCGACGTTTCTACACACTCGGCTCGAGCGCGCATCGGTGCGTCTGGTTCTGCGTCCATTCAATTTGTATATGCGTATGTACGCTTCCACTTGTGCCGAGCCGCTCTGCGTCGCTTCCATCATGCATGCCGCACTCGCTGTTTTTCGCTCGCTCGCCCGAAGATGGGCGCGTTGTTGCAAGCGCGTGTATGGGAGCTGTTTGCATTCGCTGGCGACCGAGACAGGTTGAAGCGCTCCTCTCGCTACGGAGGCGCGCGTGAGGAGATCGCGCGCGGTTTGTGTAACAGTCTGGGAGAGCTGTCGCAAGAGCGCGACACCAGACATACCGCGCCTCTGCCGCTGCTGTGGAATTGTCGGCTTTAGCAGACGAGTCTAACGCAGACGACGAGAGATGAAAGTGACAGATCAGGCAAAAAAAAAAAAAGTAACGAAAACAAACGAAGATGTATAGTCGGATGGCGTTCACGCAAACGTGCGCTCTCTTCGGGCTACAGCGAGCTGCAGAGAAAGGTGCGTACACAGTGCACTAAAAACAAGCCGAGGTATATGTCTGCCTTAGCCCGTTCACTCGACGTCGTTTTTGCAATGGTAGCGGTTTCTTTCTCTTTCCGTTTCGTCAAGCAAGGCTGGCGTGGCTGCGCAGACAGACGTCCATTACATGAACAGCGCCGATCGAGGATGCCTGCAGTATGCGCAAGCCGGTTTGGTGAAAAAAAAAAAAAAACGAAGCAGTGCTTGCTGCTTCGCCCAGTGTGCAAATTGATTGATCGCGGCTATCGAGGGCTTGACGTATGTGCGCACGCCAGCGAGGACAGCTAACCCGCGGTTTGCGCTCGTGCCACTGTGCTTTCCTTGCTTGCTTCTTGCTGATGTTCGCCGTCTGATGAATGGTGGCTCTTGCATTTGTGCGTATAGGAGCGGGGAGCCGGTAGCGCGTTGCCGCGCTTGCCTGCGTTGACTCAGGCATGCTTTCCCAATGGCTGTCGAAACTTGCTGATTGCCTGTTTTATCGATGCTGCTACTGCAGCAGTTTATTGGTTTACGCACGAGCTCTGCCGCTCGAATGAGCAGCAGGCCCCTCGTGTCATGAAGCCACTGGGCCTGATATTCGTTGCTCCTTGCCGGAACCGCCGAGATCATCACACGGTGTCTCTCCCTCCTTCACACACACACAAATTTCCGAAACCTCGTCCAATTCTATTTTTTTCTGGCGGATAGTTTCAAGTAAGGCTCGAGTTTGTAAACATTTTTTTTTTTTTTGCATCTAAGTAAGTTCAAGAGAGCGTATAGCGAACTCTCGGTCAACACAAAATACCAAGAGACGCTAAGTTTACCGAGAAAGTCGTCGTCTCAAGCGCTGTTTTGGAGACTGTTGTCGAGTTTAGTGTAAACGCAGGGCTTCTCAAGCTTTCTATTTTTCTTTGTACTAAAGCGCGAAAAAGAAGAATCATGAAATTCAAATGCGGCTGAAAAGTGCGCGCGCTGCGTCCACGCTTCGTTCGAACTTCTAAGCTTACACAAGCGCGCATGTTTTGCACGAGGACTGAAGGAAAACACAAGTTGTTGCCAAAGCAGCCAGCGCCTGGGCTGTGTCTGTTTCCCGAATTCACCCTTGTGCAAAGTCTGCATGTAGGCTTGCGTAAACTTTCAAATATATTACGACATGATCGCCCTTGCTTATGAATATGAATCACCGTGTGTGGCCATGACGTCGAATATCCAGGCTGTCCCTCTCTCTGTCTCTAAGTTTATTTGACCCCATATATATATATATATATATATATATATATATATATATATATATATATATATATATGCGTGGCATAATTTGCGTCTGTTCCCACGCTAAGCAGGTCAGTATATAGGGTGTTTTAGCTAAATTGCGCCAAGTATATATTTTAATATCGCGCACTCTAAAGAAGAATTGCAATATAATTAAACAGGGCAATTATCTGAACATGGATGAAATAATAATCAGACGTAAAGGATTCAACGAAAAATAACCTTTTCGTTGAATTGTTTTTGTTAGAGTTAATATTTGAACAGTTAATTAATTAAGCAATCTTTGTTAATTCTCACGCTTGGCGAATTGGAAAAAAATACCCTGACGGACTGCCTACGGACGCCTCAGAACAATACGGGGCTAATTCGACACGCATGCATCGCATATGTTTGTTTCTTTAATATACTAGGCGCAACTAAGCTCAAACACCATGTATATTGTAAATATGCTGCATTGCTCGTACGGACGGGGTTCTCTGGGGTATACCGTCCGAAGGCCGCGTGTGCAGTGTGTGACGTAGGTTAAACATGCATGTAATAAACGAGGTTAGGAAAGTTATACGTGTACAAGGAAGTTTATTCGCGTCGTAGGCTTCGTCCCACATACGACATCAAAGTTGAAGCAGCCGCCTTGTGGTGCGTCGACCACTGCAGTGCCAAACGATGCGGTTTGCTTTCCAGGTGGCGTTATATCGAGTTAGTATATTTCAGTGGTGGCATTTTCTCCACGTCCTGCTCACACTTGCGTTCGTTACGCACATCGTGTTGCTTCACGGAGACTTCCTGCACTTTGTTTTTGGACTTGCATAGAGGCTGCTGCTGGCAATCAAGCGTCGCGTGGAGTGTCGAGCGGTGCAGCGATATATATCAGGAGTGTTGTTTCTTGGGCTATAGTTAGAATAGCATACTGTATTTTAGGACGCGCTTGAAAAAATAAGGACTCAGTGGGGCACAACATGAAACCACAAACCGTTTTCTGCGTGCCGTTCGGGTTTTTTCGTGTGCCTCACTGTGTCCTCGTCTTTATCAAGTGTGTCCAAAAATACGGCGATATATCTCGCTCACGCAAGCAGCAACATCGCGCCTCGAGGGGTACGGGCCACGCCTACCTTTCTGCTACCACTGCTACGTACCGCTTTCAACTTCGCGTGCTTTCATGGTGGGAATTTCCAATGCCACGGTTACGCTGTCAATCGCATTTTTCCGTAACAAAAAGCTGATGTAGCTTTTACACAGAGCACTCGCTTCAGTTTTGAAATTAGGACGGCTACGTTCAACTTATACTAGCTTAAAAGTTAACTAGCGCATTGTGGATCAGGACCTCATTACTGCGTATCGCCCTTAACCACATGGCCGCCACCACTGACAGCATGTCTCCACTGGAACCGCGCTTCCATTTCGAAACTGCCTCTATTGTAGGCGTACTGATGTAGCTTGCACCGCGCATGAGGTGACAAAAGGAGAGAGAAAGCGCGCGTTTTGTGCGATAACTGCGCTTGATGGATTCGAAAAGTTATTGCGGCAGGAGGTTCGTGAGGCGACAATCTTGTTGGCATATCATTCTGTCATATCTCAGATGTTGCAGGGATTGTTACTTTAAATATTACTATCGTATTCTTTTTTTTTTTCTTCGAGTCCTGACTTGCCACGTATATGACTCCCTTTGAAGAGGCAAGTCAACTCTCTTTGGGGGATCATTATATATCCACTCTTCTGAGAGTCGCATGACGCACAAGAGAGTTAACGTGCCTCTTTAAAGAGAAAGGCAAGGAGTGGAAATTTTAAGGGCTCGTTTTTTTCTTGTTAGACACAATATTAATGAGAACTAACAGACAATAAGGCCAAGGAAGGTATAGGGGATGTTATTAGAAGTAAATGTAATGGAAATGTGAAGAAAGAAAAGTGGACGAAAAGATAACCTGCCGTGGGCAGGGACCGAACCTGTGACAGTCTAATAACGCGTCCGATGCTTTACCAACTGAGCTGCCACGGCGGCCATCCCCCCCGTCCACTTTATGGGGTTTATATGTGCATTTAAACGGGGGAGCGTCAGTCAGCGCAGGTTCGGTCCCTGCCCTCGGCAAGTTATCTTTTCGTCCACTTTTCTTTCTTCACATTTCCATTACATTTACTGCTAATAACATCCCCTATACTTTCCTTGGCGTTATTGTCTGTTAGTTCTCATTAACCCATATATGCCCAGTGTCCTACATATAGGACGCTTCTTTGATGCATTCTAACATCGGTAGTTCTTTAGCTGATGACTAGCGCCACTTACAGCACATCAAACAAGTCTTGTTCTCAACGTGTGCAAACCTACACATTGCTCGCTTTTCATCCCGCCACGTGCCGACCGCTTTCTCCGGGCAAACGCGTGCTTCGTATGAAAGACGTCTTGTAGACGCGCACCGACCACACTGTTGTCCCTCAGAAGACAAGGTGCGCTCACTGACATGAGAAGACAACTCCTCGCTGTGAGAAGTGCAATGTCGGTATGCACGTGAAATGTTTCAAGGCTTACCACACCCGCACATAGCACCCATAATGCCCAGTGTCCAGCATGTAGGACCGCTTGAAAAACAGTGTCACGTTTACATGGCAGTAAATAAAAAACTTGTGCTCTCTTTTGAGGGTACAAGTGCACTTTTTTGTGAAAAAAATATTTGTTTTGTCATTTTTTCTGAGTTTGGGCATATATGGGTTAATATTGTCTCTTTAAAGAGAGTCGCATCCGTGGCAATTCAGGATTACACCCGGAAAGGAGTCACACGTACTCTTCTTTTTATTTTGTTTTTTCCTGAGTGCTGTGCAAGTTTCTTACTCCATATACTCGCGTTCTCCCTCGATTCTGCGCTCTTTTCGCCCATAACGAAGAGCACTCATGCGCGGTGATCGTGTTCACTGCTCTCGCTCATCTGTGGCCATACATACATCCACCGTACGCGAAAGTCGGCATGTGGCAGCTCGGGCTTGTTCTTTTGTTGCTTCTTAACACGTGCGTGTACACGACCCCCCACCCGTATTGCTATATATATATATATATATATATATATATATATATATATATATATATATATATATATATATATATATATATATATATATATATATAATACGCACGAGGTATATACATACACCGAGTGTGGACTGCGCGACAGACGATCGCGCGCCTCGCGCCAAGTCGACGCCGACCGGTCGATGATCCGGAAGAATTCGCCGTGCCTTCCAGGCTCCTCGCATTACGCGAGCACTCTCCGCGATTGAGCGAGAGCCGCAGTGTGTGCACGTGCGCCCATTCACGCCTGGCCACGCGTGCTGTTACACTGAATGTGTATTACACACGTTCATCATCATCGCCGTCGCATAATGGACGACAAGAAAACAGTGGCGCGCCATCCTGTCCCTCTAGCATGCGTATGTAATGCGGTGCGCGTGGTATATCTCCTTAATCCTCAGCGCGTATGCGGTGCTGCAGTGCGCGGCGCCGCTCTTTTCCTTGGTCGATGCGGAACAGCGCACGCAGGTGTTTTCCCTAATGCCTGGGCAGCTCCAGCCCGTTTCTCTCTTTTCACTACGCATGCGCGGCGCGCAGTGGTGCTGTTAAAGACAGAAGCGGGAAATTTTGCTGGCACATGGCTTTGTATTGCATTACTTCGTGCGTTTTTTTTTTTTCGCGTATTAGTTCGTGCGTTGTTTCTTTTTTGCGTATTAGTTCGTGCGTCTAATACAACACGACAACTATTATAAAACGGATATATTTATGCGAATGCTTCGGAAACATTGACCCATGCTATGGGCCTCCGCTTTCCTCCAAACCCCGTTTTCTTTTCTTTTTCTTTTTTTTTTTTGTGCTTGATAAGTGTGCATATGTAGATTTCGTACGCTTTCAGGATGCTGGAAGAAAAAAAAAACAGCTGGAGTGGTCCTACACGCGAAATATCGAGGAAACAGTTTTCAATTTATAGATACCAAAGAAGCGTTGTTTGATATGTCTATATATATACTTATGCTCTAGAGTGCATTCATGTACATCGAGGAAGTTTGAACCATCCATCGTGTCGCAATAGGTCATAGTCTGACTCGCATATGGACTTCGTGTACTGTTGGAATTTACGCAATATATAAGCGCCCGTTGTTTTTCTTTTTATTTATTTATTTATTTATTTATTTATTTATTTATTTATTTATTTATTTATTTATTTATTTATTTTATTTTTTTGCGAGCGTATACGGTATATATATCTGTTGCGACTCTTGAACCATGGAATTAAGCGATAGCCCCCAGCTATAAGCACCATACGACTATAAGCAAGAAGTATCCATCGCGGGGCCTTTAAACTTGTCGCATATACACACCCGTTCACCGCGGCCGTTAATCGGATCAGTGATAAACCGCACTACCTATTCTACCATACTATACACCACCATGCACGCGTGTAATGGAGCGTTAGGTGAACTTGTGCATGAAGTGCAGTACATGCATACAGTTCAGGTCAAGCTCGTCGGATTATGCGCGCATCCGCATCTGTGCACTATATAAATATTGGAGCTGCATGGCCACGGTTCGTGTGGTATAGCAGGGGGTTATCTCCCTACCGCACTTTCTGTACTTGGAGGGGAGGGTTGTATTGGAGGTAAATTATCATGCTTGAATACGACAGGATAGCGATTTCCCGCATTTCTATGCCACCCCTATACACGCATCTTCGGGTTCCCCGATTAATGTGTCGTGGAGTTTGCGTACGAGCCCGGTCGCATATATATGTTGACCCGTTTCGTGGTGCTGATGAACAGCGCGCCTCCCCTGCCGCTGTGTTCATCGCAAACACGGCGCGCAGCTGCCGCTCCCTGCGCCATCGTTGTCGGTAACGCCCAACTGCGACCGATCGTCTACGTAAGCTGCGGTTGCGCCTGTGGGATTATAGTCCTCGAGTTCTCGACTGTCGGGAATCCGATGGCTTCCGGGAAGTTTGAAAAATATGGCGGTGTCCGCGATGGTGCTCAAGTGTCCGGAGACCGGTCACGCGCCCGTTTATACCGACCATTCTGAGCGCACGCTGGCTGTTTTCGCCGCCTTCGCTGGATTAATTAGGCTCGCATGGCCGCCGAGCCACGGAATTGTCTTTCAAGAGAGCTATGCTTCGCTGCGTCAGACTAGCTCAGAGCGAACGCGATGATGACACTTATTTTTGTGCGTCTGGAAATTAGTGGCGCCAATAGTGGTCCATTTGTGGAGTGATCTTTCTGTCGGTCGCTTTGAGTCCCGCAGTTTCAAGGCTTGTGAACGAAGCGGTGGAGAGCATGTGTACCAATATATGTTTTCTATTATGCAATATATTCGTCATATTGAGTCAAAGAGAGCTTGAAAACAATGATAATAATTTTTGGCGTCCCAAAACCACGATATGATGATTCAGAGTGCAGGGCTCCGGAACTTTCGACCGCCTGGGGACCTAAATCTAAGCACCCGGCCTTCATTTTGCCGCCATCGAAATGCGGCTCAGCGTCTTCCACCATAGTGTTGCAGTTTGCTACATTTAATTTTGAGTCTTAATTTTTTCGTGTCAATTCAAAGTATTAAAAACAAGTGTCATGCTATAACTCTTCGTCAACCATCGCGACACATGAAAACTCTTGCCAATATAGCAATCAAGAGAGCGACTGAAGCACTGCCTTCTACGCTTTCGCAGGCGTCTGACTTCATACTAGGTATATTTTGCGTGACCGTTTTTGAACTGATTTTCAGAATGGTCGAAACCACGGTGTGCAATATAATGATCGAGGAGTCCTGCAGACAGAGGTATACTGGACCAACCATCCCGACCCATAACCTGAATACCGGGCGTGCCTTTCTACATCACCGCTCGTTTTCCCCTTTACCCCAATCTCAAAGTATGGTGGTTCGCTATATTGGCGTTCCCTCATAACGTCCGCGGCTGACCGTCATTGATTTTCTCCCTTTCCTCTGCGTATAGGGCAGCCGCTATCGCCTCATCCTGTTCGTAGCCTAATGAGCGCGTGTCAGCCAGTGTCGTCAATTATACCTTCGAACTCGCTGAAAATTCCGAGAGTGCTCTACACTATCGCTAAGGCGACTCGGAGACGAAAGGCTTAGTGGCGATTCATTAAAGACTGAAACGTCGAGTCAGAAGGACGACGCGTCTCATTTCGTGCTTGTCGAGCCTCCTCCGGCGTTGCACACTTCGGCATACCACACGATCCACACTAGGCCCTGGCGCAGCGTACTCCATCGCGCGCCATTTCTGCGTTACTCCATATAGCCTTCATTAAGCCGAATCACGTGAACGCCGCTTTATTAGTTTTTTACTCAAGAGAAAGCTTTAAAGACGAAGTGAACGCGCGCCTCGAGCCACTCTTCGGGGATCATCATCATCATCATCAGCCCGACGGCGCCCACTGCAGGGCAAAGGCCTCTCCCCATATTCCGCCAATCAACACGATCCTGTGCTTGCCGCTGCCACGTTGTACCCGCAAACTTTTAGGGGCGAAGCTCCTTAAGGTCGAGGCTTGTCTGCCGTTGCTTCGTAGCCAGCCGCACATGCAAGGTACCCACTATACGTGGTGACGATGACGCTGATGACGATGAACAATAAGCGCGTTAGTACATGCAAGGTACCCGATGACGATGACGACCACGGAACATTCTCTTTCTGCCATGGATGAAAACGAACGTAAGGCGCGGGAAGCGGCGGCTGAACGGCAACGCCGACAACAAGCTGCTACCGCGGAGGCGAGAGTTCGGCAAGCGGCGGCAAAACGGTCAGCGTTGACATCACGGACAACGGCTGGCTTGTGCAATATATGACGTCTCGATACGCTCTAAGATGCATTTCGTATGACTGGAAACAACCAAAAACCACCAGAGGAACGTGCATAGACCTCGTCTTTGCAACTTCAGGCTAGATCCGATACAAGAACCATTGGCTCTGCATTTCACGGACCACGAAGCAGTAATAATGAAGGCAAAACGAAAATCCACAACTCAACACGATATACCATTTATCACCAATAAACATTGTAGGCTATATAACTGTACACCGCTTTGTCACTCATTTACATGCATGAGTGGGCAATGTCACGGGTGATTTACGGTAACACCGAACGATCCCACTGCTTTGCCCACTCATCATCATTCACTTCGTGTAGATGCGGTGTTTTTTATCACATCTGCCCACCTAACTTTTTGTCTCCCCCCTCGCGGGTTTGCCTTCTCTTGGAATCCAGTCAGTTACCCTTAATGACCAGCGGTTATCTTGCCTACGCGTTACATGCCCTGTGCATACCCGTTTATTCTTGATTTCCATCTAGTTATTCAAGTTTCAAGTTTATTTCAGTTATTAGTACAGAAAGAGGAACATCGTACATGGTAAATATACAGGAGGAGGTCCGAAAGTACAAGGCTGCAGGGGGGACCTCCTGTTTAAAATTGTATAACAAATTACTTAATTAGCAGTAACAGTGACAAAACAGGAAAACGAGTGAATTGAAAAAAAAAACAACAATAACTCAGGTACAGGTAAAGAAAAAAAATGGCATAAACATTATTACTGGAAGAAAGATATACATCTAGTAGTTAACCAAATACGAATACAATTGTTTTTAAATAAACCAATCGTAGAACATTGTTTGATGTGAGATGGCAATGAATTCCATAATGACAATGCTGAGAAATAGGCAGTGTGACGACCAAAATTAGTACGGATAGCAGGTAGTAAAAAATTTCCATTTGAAGCAAATCTAGTTCGGTTAAAGTTACACAGAGCATCAGGACAAAACACACTTGATGGTACAAGATGGTTCAGTGACTTGAATAGCATGATGATAAGGTGATATTTAAATAAACTAGCAGTAGGAAGTATCTCAAAGTTGTAAAGCAATGATGATGCACTAGTGCGATAGGAACTGAAAGTTATTAATCTAATGGCTTGGTTTTGAATGTGCTGAATGGGAGATAAGTGGGTTAGGTATGTGTTTCCCCATGTAGTGATGCAATAATTAATATGACTGTGAATAAAAGCGTAATATAACCCGATTAGAGTCGAAGTGTTAAAATAGTTTGGTGCTCTGATTAAAGTTCTAATACAAAATGCTAGTTTTTTACGTAAGTGCATGACATGGTTAGAGTATTTTAGGTTAAAGTCGAGAATGACTCCTAAGAAAGAGCATTCAGTGTCAGGAGTAATGAGTATGTCATTTAGTTTAATAGTAACTTGGGAGGGAAGAACTTTGTTAGTTGAGCGGAATATAATGAACTTAGTTTTCGTAGGGTTAGTACTGAGGGCGTTAATACGACACCAGTTTAGAATGCCATTTAGATCATTTTGTAATTTTAGCGTCAAAGAGTGAATGGATTTATCAGTGGCTAGTATGGTAGTGTCATCGGCATAAAGAAAAGGTTCAGAGTTAGTAACTGAATGGGGAAGGTCATTCATGTAAATCAAAAATAAAAGCGGGCCAAGAATGGACCCTTGAGGGACACCTTGATTAGTAGTAAGAAAATTTGATAATGTAGAGCGAACATAAACAGCCTGTTGCCTATTATAAAGGTAACTTTTAATGAGTGTTAGGGCGGGTCCAACAATACCAACAGACATGAGTTTCGTTTCCAGGATGCTGTGGTTAAGGGAGTCAAAAGCTTTGGTTAGGTCAATGAACAAGGCTCCAGCCAATGCACCAGAATCAATAGCTTTTTTAATCTTATCTGTGAAAGTTAGCAATGCAAGACTGGTCGAAAAAGCTGGTCGGAAACCAAACTGTTGAGAAGTTAAAATGGAAAATTTAGATAAGTAATTAGTGATGCGTTTTTCGATACACTTCTCTATTATTTTACTAAAAGCTGATATGATAGCTATAGGGCGAGAAATAGATATGCAAGTTCTGTCGCCTTTCCGTCAAGTCCTGCAGAAGTGACTTTAAGTTTACTAATAATGCTTGAGCATTTCGGTTAGGACCTGTAGGAAAAAGGTAAAATGATTGTGAAGAGCGGACTTGAGATTTATTCGGCGTGGGGGGGTGGACTAGAAGCTTGATTACAATAAAATGAGTTGAATTCATTTGCAATACCGATTGGCTGATCTAAGATACGGTCAGCAGTTTGAAGCTCAGTGATAGTTAATTCGGACGTGTTCAAGTTTAAGAAGGAGTTAAATTCGACTAAGATGTTTTCAACCCCCGTTTGTTCCCTGACCCACTCTGCTCTGTTCTTGTCCCTTAAGGTGCACCTGTCATTTTACTTTCCATGGCTCGCTGCGTCGTCCTCAATTTAAATTGAACCCTCTTCGTAATAGCACGGTGGTGCGCGAATAAACGATTCTTCGTAAGCCTCCAGGTTTCTGCTCCGTAGGTGAAGTACCTGTGAGGTGCAGCTGTTATATACATTTATCTTGAGGGGTCGCGTGACATTCTTTGTGCCGTTTGGTGCTCGTGCCGTCATTAAGTTGAAAGCCACTTTAGCATTAGACAAAAAAAAATTGAAGCAAACTTTGTAAATTCCTAAGTGTGTTCGGCGGAACGCCTGTGCCCATTGAGACGGGGTCGGTCAGAATGGCACGCGATGCGCGCGTCTCCCTTCTTGCATGATTCGACACGCTGGGCACAGCGACGCTATGCAAGCAAAGCGCGAGCGCTGTAGAGTCCGACGCGACAGGCGTGCGTTGGCGCGCCCCGGCGGCCACCTGCACCGTGCCAGGGCACGGACGGAGGGACGGACGGACGGACGGACGGACGAACGGACGGACGTGAGCATGAGACATTAAAGGATTTCTCCTTAATAAGGTATTTGCCTTGATAAAGCGGTGGAGGCTGACCCCAATGGTGCAGCGAAGCGGCCCGTGTTGTAGTGGCAAGTATACGCCTTTTACGAAGTATAATGTACACCAAGAAATATAGTTGTCTCAAATCTTGCTTGTGTATTCTGCGTTCTTTTTATAGCGGCTCTATCGTGTTCGAGACGGGTTTCACCGTGTTAAGGCAATATCTTGTTCCTCTTCTTCGAGTTGTTTCTCCATATAAAGTTAAACAAAGCCGTTAACTGTCATTTATTCGCTCAATGGAAAGCTTTTGCGCATCAGTGATCGCGAAAGAAGGGCAGTGTAGCGGGCGAACGTCACTTTGATGGATGACCGCAGTGTCACGCGTGACAGAGCGTGCATGCCAAGTTGCGGTCAGGTTTCACAGTAACACGTGTATACTTCGTGGGAACCGTTATCTTTTTTGTCATTAACGGTCACTTTCGTCGTCTCAGTGCGAACCACCAGGCGGCCGCCTGTGTTCATACACAAACGTCTATTTGTCAATTTTCGTCATTTTCGCACTGCCCCAGAATGTTTGCATATATTCATAGTCATGGTTTTGCGCCTTTCCTAACGACATACGTCTGAATGTCAGCTTCAAAACTCTACCAGACCATGCACAAGCACGCGTGCAAAGAAGATAAAGAGCTAAATACGCGGAACGCCTCTCACAAATAGGGGACCCAACTCTCAGAGCTCGTCGCTTAACGAACTCCTTGTGATTGGCCGACGGCGTTCGCTGAGTCGCTCGATGCTTGATGTCGGAATTGATCTCGCCGTCTGTTGACGAACCGTTGAAGTTTCAGCCGTACTCCAACAATACGGCGCCGGTATGGCCTGCGGGTCCATTTTGTAAACGTTCTGTGATAGAACGGAACGAAATGTCGCGAGAGGACGAGATGGAGCAAACAGCGAATACGCGAGCTGAGGGAATTCAGAAATGGTTTCAACGCATGAAGAAATACAGAAATATTATAGCTGAACATCAATATTGGCAGGCATTGTTTTTCAAAGCTTGAAATTGATGAGCACGATGACTTTAACTACTTATTTGTGTTAATGTCTTGAGTGGACACTAGGTAGTGTTGCAATCTGATGAGTCGTTCGGGGGTGGTGGTGGTGGTGGCAGGGATGGTTGCGGGGGCTGGTTGCGATTGTCGCAAACTATCGGCGCGGGATTGGAGTAAGCCAGACACGAAGCAGGCTAATTCAATTCTCCGGCCCCAGCGCTTACGTTATCCAGTCCAAGTCGTTTGGAGACCATTTTGTATCCGTTCTATCGGACAGAACGGGGCCTCCGTCCGTTCTGTGCCAAAATCATTGACAGCACTGCCGCTTCCGCTTGCTATTCCCACTTGCGACCGTCAGACGAACCTCGACCAATCTCGTGCGGCTCCATCGCGTCCTCTCGTGACGTTTCGTTCCGTTCTATCACAGAACGTTTACTAAATAGCCCCCCCCCCCAGTTGTATCGCCGCATTTGCTCTCTCCTCCTCGGCAAGAGATATGAAGGCGCAGAAAGCCGACCACAGGTCTGTAGTCAAGAAATGAGCCGTTCAGGCTGCTGCACTGCCGTGTCAGAAAGGGTGTTTTATTCATTTGCCCAGGAGTAAGTATCGTATTTTGCGTTACAGGCATGATGTAGCCTATACCTGGAGCCCATAATTCTGAAGAATAACAACAAAATACAAATTCGATTCGGTTTGCTTATTGAAGCGAAAGGACACGCGGCGGTTGAACATCCCTGACGACTCGATGATATGCTTGTCCAAAAATAAGCATTAAAATTTCAACTGATTTCTGCTGGACACCGCGCGCTATAATTATATTCGCTATACATGTGTTCTTTCTGGCTACTCGATGTATACGCTTGGTCATTATGTTGAAGGTAGTTTAACGTCGGATACTCCTGTAAAATTTAGAGGAGCGACAATAATAATCTTCCTCGCTATCTACTGCTCCAACTATGATTAAGTTTCCTCAAGAAGCAAAAAAAAGTTGAACACTGGCTGTAGGAAGCTTATTTATCGTCATTAAACAGTCATGTTTCTTTGCAAAAGTACTTCAAAATAAAACTTCCAAAAAAGAATTGTTGCATAAGTTTGCCAACAGTGAGTAGTAAGTTAGCGATATCACAATAGTGTCAACTGCATCTGTTAGAGGACCTAAAGTGGGAAGCATTAAAGGGACCCTAGAGAGAAATACATTCCATCCTGTATTAGTAAATTGTTTATCTAAAATGCTCAGAAGACCACTCTAGTACACGAGAGATGATTGGTTAGCGAGAGAATACGTAAGGAGAAAAGATGGATGGCGAAGATGCCTCAAAGTTATCGCGCTGTCCGCCACGGTGGCGTCGCGGTTGCCGTGCTCGGCTGCTGACCCAGAGCGTCTCGGGTTTGATCCCGGCCTCGGCGGTCGCATTTTCGATGGAGGCGAAGTGGTAGAGGCCCTTGTACTGTGCGATGTCAGTGCACGTTAAAGAACACCAGATGGTCGAAATTTCCGGAGCCCTCCACTACGGCGTCTCTCATAAAATCATATCGTGGTTTTGGGACGTTAAACCCCAGATATTAAAAAAAAATTCAAGGTAAAAATCTACTGTATTATGTCCTAAAAAGCCAATTACTAAATTCTAGTGTTACGTGTTGGTTTACGTCTAAATGTTTCGAAAGAGAGAGAGAGATACTCTTTATTGGAAAAACGGAGATTTTTGCCGGCGTCTATATAGCGCCTCGAACGCTATAGTGTATACGCTGGTCGGCCTCCTAATGCAATGCTGTCTAGAGTTTGTCATATCAGCATGCAGCATTCACCGAATGTATTAAACTCGTGCACTACAACAACTTTGCCTACACGTGTTACAAGCTGTTTCATTTGGCAAATGACGGGCCTTTTAATCTAGTCTCAAAACAGCTCGAATTACCTCTCTTTACCGATATCATTTTATATGTTCTACGCCCCAATAAACGCAGTGAAGAAAGCGCTCTGTCAGCCAAAAGGCGACCGTGCACACTTTATATACTCCAAAGCGCAGTGAACCAAAGTATAGCATGAGCGCTTATGAAATCTCCCAAAAGCAGAGGGACGCACCCCACACAGTGCATCAACTGAGGATGGCGGCGTCGGCTTTCGTACCTCTTACTACAGATGTATTAAGCTTTATTACTGCGTAACAAATGGAACAGAGAGGGAGCTGGTTTGCTTCCTCACCCGCCGGTGAGTATATACGCCTCAATCGAGAATTCCTGCAGTGCTCGCTCCACCAGCTCGAGTATTGATAGTGACGCATGCTTCCCACGGGTGTAGGGTAGAATCTGGAAGGAATTTAGAGGTTTGGACTACTCTGGCATATGCTCAAAGTCTATGATATAGGAAGGCGTATTTATGGCGGTGAAAGCATCTGTACGAGCAGAAAGCAGGATGTACAGCGCGATAGACTATAGGATAGTGTTACGGCAACCTCAAGAACTGCGTGGCGAGAAATCTACGCTGGGAGACGCTCTCACAGAACAAGCCGTAAAAATGTTCGAGTGCGGCCGTGCTCGAGCGTACAAGCGGGAGGAGAGGTTGAGGGGTGATCTACGAGGCTAGACTGAGACATCGCGACAGGACAATAGTAGCGTCGTGTGAAATGCGTTCTTTTCTATAGTTGTTCGCGTTTATGTCGTTTTTGGTGTTTCGTTTTCTCTCGCTTCCTCGAAGCCGAGGGTGTTCCAAGGCTGTCGCCGTTGAAGCCGTGGACCGTCGCCTTTGAGAGGAAGAGCGTCGGAAATAGCTCCTCCTGGGCTTCTCACGCGCCACTGTCGAGGCTGTACGCCACCGCAAATTGCTCTCGCGTTGCTTCCCGTGCCTCCGAGCTGGCACTTTGTCTTTCCTGTCTTTGTTATCCTTCGCTCGAAGTTTTCTTTTCTTTTTTTCTTTTGATCCTCTCTTTCTAACTGCTCCTGCCTCGCTGTGCTGCGTGCGTATGAAAGGCGAACCTGAGGCATTCGAGCATCAGTGATATATGAGTGATTGCGTATCGGTTCCACGCACTTCGTGTCTGCTGATGCAGAATAGTTAGTAAATGTATACTCTTTATTGCTTTACGAGAACAAGGTTGCCCGACAGTGAAGCCGTATATATAGGCCCATCAACATGTATGCGCTATGTTCGCGTTCGCACTCCTTTTTGTGAGCCCTATGACAGACATATTAGGTCTGCACTTTGGCGCCGAGTGTTTATCCTATAAAAGGTTAATATTCATAAGGAATCGAATCGACCGAAACGAGAAAGGAACCGACGGTATTTGTTGGTTCTGACAAACTTTCATTGCCTCTTTGAACACGTTAAAAGCGCGGGCACATTTATAGCTATAGGCGGTATATAGTTATGGGGGGCACGCCATATTTCAGAGCCAGTCTCTTCTTAGTGCGCGCGCTATTTTGGCACATTTGTGTACCGCCTAAACAAAGGCGTAAATGTTGGTGTCACTCCGCAGTAACTGAACTTAACTGCCTGAATTTTCCTTTAGTTATTATTTAATGTTTGGTTCTCGAAGGAGGTGGCGGTGTGTGAATTTTCTATACGCCGTCTGGAGACGTGGTGGCATATCTTTCTGAAACCTAAAACTTTTTCTTTTAATTCTGAGAGCTGCTATTATTTCTTCGGTGTTATCACACCTGCGCTGTCTCGTTCAGCGCCTGAGAAGCCTGAGAGGAACAACGACACCGTTACAGGCCGTGAATGAACGGAAAATATGTAGCCACCGTTTCCGCTATATAATGGAAACAACTAAACGATTCTAATTGGCCGAAGGTTGTCTCAATGTAGCACGCTTGTGAGGCAGGTGTACGCATAAAAAACATTGTAGAAGTGGCCGCCTAATTGACCGCATATTGTGTTTACGCTGTTGTTGTTTTTTTTCCCTCTGTTCTAGATGTGTATGATGATGATGACTGGATGACAGAGTACTCGCTGGTAATGTAGGTGCACCGACAACTTCGCTGACCGACGGGGCGGCGTGTCACCGGCCGCGGTTAAGTGAGATAGGTGGTAACATTTAGTGGTCCCTTCGAGTAGAGGCGGGAACCCTGATTTAGGGCCCATAAACGTGAGCACAAGCGGCGGGTATCACAGGATATGGCTCACTCGTTGCCGCTCGTGTATACACTTTATCTGTATCAGCTATCCCGGCCGTATATCAGTTGAGGCGCCGAGACACCTCGCGGCACTTATGTCGCTCGATGAGCGCCTCCGCTTACGTTCTCATGTATATACATATGATGACATCCACGTTGGCTCTGTTAGCTCCCATGATCACAGCACAACTCTTAGCGTCAACAGACATGGTCATGCAGCAGGGCTATGCCAACGACGTAGCGGTCATATTCCTGTCTCTCTCATGTCGGGTGTTCCGCTGATTTATTTTCGAGTTTTGCTCTGTTGGCAAATATTATTCCATTACTCGGTCTATTCATCTGTGCATCCAACAGGGGGTTTCCTTTTTGGACCTTACAGATTTTTGAGATAAAAAATGCTGTGACAGTAATGTATCTGTCGTCTTCGCACACGAATTCGAGCTGCGGCAAGGTTCCTCCTCGACGGAAAGATACCTTGAAAGGCCCAATTGACAAAAACTTGTTAATTAGCGTTTTATTGTCAGCTTGAGCGCAGTTTATATGGGAAGAGTGTAAGGCGTCACGATTTATCGATTTATGGCGTATCCATTTTACAGAAATCCAAACACTCTAACGTAATTTCCGATGTCCGCAATCGAATTTCAAGGGCGCTATCCACGCGATATCAGAACCGAGCGCGCTGCGGGCAAGGGATGGCTTGCGAGGCCTCGTCCAGAGAAGCCGGCGGCTCTGTTACGTCAGACCGGAACTTTCCGAGACAAAGAGGTGACGCAATATGAATGAAAGCACATGCTTCTTACCAGGGCGCCACGGAGAATGTCACCGAACGAAGGACCCTTGCTTCTATACGGAGCCCCAAGATCTGAGCGCCATGCGTGCCAAGGAAACCCTCATATACCGGAACTTGTTCTGCATCTTGGTGCTCGCGGAGTGGCTTCTAAGCATCTCACGAAGGCTGTGGTACGTGAACGCACAAACAAGCAACGGTAGTTCTGTGGAGACGGCGCTGCGCAGCTGAGCACAAGATAGATGGTTTGATTCCGGCCGCGGTGGCCACATTCCGATGCAAACAGCATGCAAGAACGTTCTTGTAATGCATACTGTGCATTAGCAGTGCCTTAAAGAACTTCCTGGGGTTCAAATCAACGCAGCGTTCCCATGTTTCACAACGTATTGTATGTAGATAAATTGAATGCGCATCGTAGCTCTGTGTACAACGTAGCTCGTTACTATCAATCGTCGTTTTGTTACATGTGGCTCCAGAATTAAGTTGAGTAAAAGATGGACGGATCTTCAAATAGTTTCGGTCATTCGAGTAGGCTAAGGTTCGGCACATTGCTGTAGCGAACGCAATCTCGCGCGACATATCCTCTAGCGTTAACTCACTATCTGAAATCGTAAGATTTAGTTCTAAAGTGAATTTATAAGCGGCGCACGGACTTTTCGTAAGCTCCGTCGGTAGTCCATGGTGTGTGTGTGTGTGCGCGCGCGCTTGTTTTTAGGAGCGAAGCTCCTTAGGCTGGCACGATGTCCGTTGTCGCCGTCGTCGTCGTAGGTCCCCGTCGGAACAGCTGCGGCGCCGCTCCGAAACCCTCTCTCAGCGAGCGTATCGATCAAGGTCATGACGTCGTGCTCAGAACCTTTCGTAGAGCGCACGCAGCGCGCATACCGACCGCGCATAGGTGTTGCGCTGCGGCAGAGCCGCTCCGAAACCCCTCTCCGAGCAACCGCGCGACGTCATGCGCAGAACCGTTCGCAGAGCGCGCGCAGCGCGCATACCGACCGTGTGGAAGTGTTGCGCCGGCGCCGCGCCGCTCGTACCTAGAGCGCGCATACAAGCCGTACAGCGCGCTGCATTGCTCGCAAGCCGCTCGTACTTAGACCATGCAGCGCTAGCGCATCTATCAATGGCGCTACACTTTGTAAAATAAAATGACGTAGACTGGCTTCCAAGGAGCTTCGCTCCGTCATTAGCATTCACTTCGTGGATCTGCAGTATTTTTTTTTCTTTGTGGCCCGATACCTGCGGCGGTTTCTTTTTTCTCATCGTCTTCTATGAGCCATTTCTGAATCACTGAATCAGTCCATCCTCTGCGCTTTTTTCTTCTTATATGTTGTCTGGCACGAAGTAAAAGGAGCTCAATGCTATAAGACAGCACGGCGGTTGTAGCGGTAGTGAAACGAATACAAAAGCCGTCAAGGATGCCTGCGGGGCCAAAGTCCGAAAGACGTGCCAGTGCCCCCCCCCCCCCGCCCCCCCCTTCTTTTTTTTCATCCGCAGCATCTGCGGACACCATGCCACCCCCCACCCCTCCTTCTGGCTCAGAAATCGCAGCCATACATGCGAAAGTTTTCTTGCTGTCCAGCGGTGCCCAGCAAGACAAAGAAAAGCTCTGTTGCCCGCGGCCTCATTCCCAAGTCAAATACGGGCTCCGTTCGTACGGCTGTATGCCTCCTTTGTGTTCCTCGCTCCTGCTTTTCCCGTACTTGAGGCGCAGCTCTGATGCCGCTGTTCCACTTCCTGGCTGTTTCCTTCGTTCTTTGTCGTATTTGCCCGTGGTGCTGTCTTGTGGCAAGGCAGTGTAGTTCTCTCTCTTCTGTCATATATTTGCCTTCGTTGTTGACATCCTCGCCTGGGTGAACTATCGAAAAGCTGCTGTTTCCTGCACGGCTGGCACTGCTTCTTGTGAGTGGTAACGCTTCCCTGTCGTTCCTATTGCTTTTTCTTCTTGTCTTTTTTTCTCCGTGAAGTATTTTGCAGGGAATATTTAATGATCTCGAACGTACTCTCTTCAAAGAGTTTGTAGCTTTTTTATAAAAGCTCGTAACTGCAAGCAAATAGCTACTGACTGCAGGTGTTCCCATACGTCTCACCACTTTTTACGGAAAAGTGACGCTAGAGCTTCATGGTTGTAACTGAGGTAGGTTAGCCTGGCTACTAACTCATATCGCCAGTGGTTGCTTGTGCCGCATGACGGTAACATCTGCACAACGCTAATTGATCTACAACTTCTTTAATTATTTTGGATTGAACACCTATGTGTCTCGAGGTTGCGCGCATTCGTAGATATGTGTTAGGTTGTAGAACTTTACGAACCACAACTTTAGTTATTATTGGAAATATACATACGTACGTACACGCAGCAACAAGCTAGGCCTCCGAACAACGGCCATGTATATGTATGAAGGAGCTAAAAATCAATGTTATATAGGTTGCCGTTTTCGTTGCGTTGTGATTTCTACTTTGCCCTCTCTTATGTACGTTTCTGTGTAGTCTATAACCAGATAAGATGTCGTCTGTAGGACGATCGACCGTTGTGCGTTATCAATTTATTTATATGTGCACGTGTGAATTCATATCCTATTTTCCTCTCCTTACCTGGAAAGATTTTTAATTCAAGCACCTTAACTATAGCCCAGTGGATGGCATAAGCTTTTGTTTTGAAATAATAATTTAAGTATGTTCATAAATTTACGAGGTTTAGGAGCCCTTACAGGAACACCATTAGTTATGGTTGTTGCCATTTATAGTCTGCAACTGTAATTGATACTATCCGCAGTTGCTAACACGGTTGTCACATATATGACAAGAAGTTAGTAACCGATAGTTAGTTGGCAGCTTTAGATATTGCGTCTTTGGATTTCCCAGGGAAGGGAAACCGTCGTGCGTTCAAAAGAACCAAAACTGATTTACAATAGAACTGGTGTAGGGTGGGGGGGGGGGGGGGTACTTAAGAAAATGTATTTTCGGTTACGCCAAGACTCAATATGGCTATATCTAAATCTGCCTACGACGACAACTTTTTTCCTGAGTGTGTAAACCCTAGGAAGCTGAGAAATCGCTCAAAATTTGGCGAATCGTACCCGTTTGCATTCAGCGTTATAAGTATGCGCATACGCCATCCAAACATTATGCACATACAGTGGATATGTTTGGTTACCCTCTTCAGGTATTTCTCGGGGTAAAGGGGAACGTGGTATGTCCTCGTGTGTGACTTTTTCCAACCACGAGTCGCGCTTACTTTACGTCGTTGTGAGACTATCTAAAGGCATTTTAACATTTGGCCGAGGAGCTCGAGTGCTGCCGAGACGCGGATTCCGCCGCACTCTCTTTGGTGCAGAGGCGTTCCCTGGGTAGTCTCCTATGCCTTCCTTCCACCATTGCAAGGAATCAGGATATTATCAACTCAATTCAGGATCAGGAAACATCACTCTTTCGTCAAGCCGTCATGATATTGGTCTCACTCGCGTTGTTATTGGGTGCACCTGCCTCCGCTGTTGATTCGCCATGCCCGTACCCGAAGGTCGCGGGATCGAATCCCGGCCGAGGGATTCGATCCCTCGGTGCTTGAGGCCCCTGCGCTTAGATTTAGGTGCACATTAAAGAACCCCAGGTGCTCTAAAGTTCCGGAGCTCTCCACTATCCCTCATAATCACACCGTGGTTTTGTGAAATTAACACCCAACATTTAATTCTCCATGCCCGGAAGCGTGCGTAACAGCGTTCACGCGAGCACACAATTGGCGACCATTATGCCAACGACCATGGCAGTTCTCGTTGGAAAAGGTCGGCGCAGTTCTCATTGTTTCACACTGTGGCGAGTGGGAGTTGTAAACACGCTTCCGTCTTTCCTTCCACCCTCGGGGCTGCTGCAAGGCTGCGCCGTGGGCTGCCGTGAACTAGAGAAGCTATGCTAATTAGTGCGCCCTCTGAGTGGCTAATCTGCCTTATTGAGGGCGATGAGGGGGGAAAGTCGTAAGTGTGAGTTTACGAGCAGCGGACTTATCGGCCCCGCTTCACTCGCAGCTTCGAAAGCACCTGCTCACACGCGCCGTGTGTAGGCGATTTCGCGGGGAACTCTGACGCCACAGCCGAGTTGCAACATTTGGAAGCGGTCGATACCCTGCAGTCCTATTCGGCTGATAAGTTCCAGTGCTCGAGACAATTTCCATTAAGCCTCGTCGTAAGTTTTCCTAGCTCCCTCCGTCCCAAGTCTCTCGTTATCGCGCTCCTTGTTGGGGTAGATTTCCTCCACGGACTGCAGCTTTCTCTCCGAAAGAAAGTAGGGTGTATTACCACTTACTTCTGTCAGGTCATGCTGAAGTAGATATTCCTTTATTGCTTTCATTCTAATGACTCCTCCTGCAGTACTTTTCGCTAGTTCCTTAAAGGGGACCTGCAACACTTTTTCAGCATGGTCGGAAAACGTTGCCGATCAGTAGTCGAAGCTTCAGAGAACACGCGAGCCAAGCGTTGTAGGAGAGCACGTGGCCTGGAATTTACAATTAATTCTCAAAGTCAGCTAGAAATCGTTCCCTCTTCTTTCTACAAATGATGCCATATATACCCGAATGACCGTGCCATATACCCAAATTCACGGCCGTTGGCCGATTTGCGCATCGTGAGCTGCATAGTTACCGTGGCCACCGAGGGAGGCCGCCTCGTGCCCGCGCGCGCACTCGCGATCGCACTGAAAGTAAGCCGCGCGTTCGAAGAAAAAGAAAAAAAGCCCTCAAGATCATGACGCGGGCGTGACGCAACTTCGTTCCTCCGGGCCATCCCTCCGTGCTTAGTTTCCAGCGCGCTCGTCGGGTCGAGAGAAGAGAGACAGCAATTACAGCGTGTGACAAATCTATGTAACTCAGCTCGTACTCGACGGATTCCAAAAACTTTTGCGGCTGTTGATTCGTGAAGCAGTAAACTCCTTTAATGAAGTCATGAAGTCCTTAATGAAGTGTTTTAGAGCCCCTCTAAACAAGGAGTAGGAAGAGCTGTGCTTGCGTACCACATCAGTATAAACGCATCTTGTGTACGAGGTTAGCGTCACCGGTCTTGCGCACTATTCGCGCCGTCGTTTCTGCAGGCCCGACCCTTCTCGAGACGAAAAGCTAGGTGGCTCCGATGGATTGCTGCATCGGAAAGGGCGCATTATGGTTTTCGGCAACGAGCGCATCTCACCAACGTTCTCGTATTATGACGGCTGATCATCCGGGAACCAGTGCCATCAGCGACCAAACCCCAGAACTTTCTGACGCCGCAAAGAAAAAAAATAACGTTCACTAAACACGGTTGTCTCAGAATTGGCATAATTCGTATAACTGTTCCGCCATGCCGCCATACGTTGCAGAAGCCACTCGGCTCCACCGACAGATAATGCCACCTTCCATCAGGCATCGGATTCAACCGCCGAAATGTCGGCCAAAGTGCCAATCCTGTGCAACGTATCTCTGTTAGTGAACTCTTCAGGTCGCCCCACGTGACACTATCATTTCGAGCTGTTTGGCGCTTTTTCTCAACCGATCCGAAGGTCGCGGTATTGAAGTCCGGCCGCGGCGGCCCTATATTTGATGAAGGCGAAAATGCTTGAGGTCCGCGTGCTTAAATTTAGGCGCACGCGAAAGAACTCGAGGCGGTCGAAATTTCCCGAGCTTTCCACTACGGCGTCCCTCATAATTATATCGTGGTTTTGGGACGTTAAACCGCAACAATTCATTATTAATTTTCCTCAACCGACGAAAATGTCACTTTCGTTTTCCGGCCGCTGCTATAGTTGGCGCAGCCTTTCCGTGCGGGTTCGTGAAGCGCTGAGATTTAGAACTGTTAGAAGGATGAGCTGGTCAACAGTCAACGTAAGCAAAAGAAAGGAAGTTAAAAAAAATGAAACATTTATTGTACTGAAGATTCAGGGAAACATGGAAGTGATTGATAGAACCCTAATCATTAGAGACATACGTGACTACAGCATGAAGACAGAAATTTTAATGTAGAGAGGAAAGGTCAAGGATAGATATGCCAAATTATAGACTAATATTACGCGCTTATAATATGTGCTAGCTCAAGCAGACGAGGCGACTCAGTGACCGTTTACGGGAGGGATGCCTGTATAAATTGTTGGATCTTCACTCAACGGATGCAGCTTGCCTGTCGTGCTTTCGGCTGTGGACTGATAGTATCGGGCTGCTATACTCTCAACTATGCTCACATTCAGCCACCTTGGATCTCCGGACGAAATTTACGGATTCCTCCACTACGACGTCCCTCATAATGATATCGTGCTTTGCAGACGTTAAACCCCAACAGCTATCATTACTGCATCTCCGGACGCGCTTTCTTATCGTGAATAAGCGGAGTGTGGTTACACCGCGACACGCGGCGAAGAATCCAGGACAGGAAAGAGCGTCGGAAAGAACGCTCTTTGCTATCTCGGATGTCTCGCCTTGTGTCGCGTTGTAACCACTTTCACAACATGAACCAACTAGCCCGCCAACGTGTTTTGATAAGCGTCTACTACACGGCGAGAACTCGGCCAGCAACCGACTGATCGAGGTCAAAGGTCGATACCTAACTGCGGGAGAAACAAAGCAAAACAAGTGCGGTCGCATCGGCAGTGCCAGCGCTGACGCACGAACGTGTCGAGGGCCCACGTCTTATCCCTCTATATGGTGACTTTCTTGGTTGACTTCGATTGAAGCTTACGCTGCCTTAATTCAAGCTTTACGGGGATTTTGTTTAAATTTATTGATTAAGACATATGTTTGTAGGCGGAGAGTCTCGGGACAGGCTTAATCGAAAACACGTATTTGTTCGACGGATCAGAGGTCTTTCGACTGAGTGTACCATCAGGAACGCCCAACAATCTTCTAACATATTTTTACGAAGTTTCCCGCATGTTCTTGTATTCACCCAACCGTCCTTTACTGGTTTCGATTCGCATTAGTTAGACCACTGGGGAAAATTTTACAAACGGGCTAGAGGTCGAACGTGCTTAACTTGAACGATCAGAACAAAACGGACGGGAGAACTAAACTGGAAGAAGCGCACAAACACGGGACTCTTTGTTGTCTTTCAATTTCCTACTTTCTTCAGTCTGGTTTTTTTTTTTTCGTTGTTTCGGGTCGGCGCTTGAAATTAACTAAGCCGCGTCACGGTAGTCCATGGTTCGTGTACAGGGCTCGTCGCCGTGCCCGGGGTGCAGTGGAGCTCGTGTCTAGACGAACCGGTACGTTTGTTATTGCGAATACGCCCACATTCTCAGTGGGACACGCTTTCTCGACAACCCGGCATCGAGGCCACGTATATGGTTGTCCGAGATTGGAGTATTAAACCCGCGGGACCTGCGACTGCGGAAATTGTGCGCGTTTTAGCCCGCTCATTTCGTCTGAGGAGCTATGTCCGCTGCCTACGCGGTCATGACACTGCACGCAACTAAATCAACGCACAAGCGCGCGCTGAAGTGCACTCCGCAGCGGCCTCGCTGAGCTCGTCATTTAGCGGAGCAAGCTCCAACTTGTACGGGCGGCCGAGGGTAAACCGGCGGTATTTCGCGGGCTGTTGAGCAGCGGCACGTCCCACTCGGAACCGCCGCGTAATCTACCACCAAGCGGTCCAGCTTACTCGAGCACGCTGTTAATTTCTACCGCGCCTGGCTAAGCGGTCTCTTTATATTTCGGCCTCCCTGCGCCAGCGACTTCCCGCGAATGAATTAATGCGCCGAGCTTGCTCGTTTGATATTACAGTTTGTTTGCATTGTGTGCGTGTCTGTTTTTGTTGTAGCAAGTTGTTATCGCCGACATAATCGAAAATAAGGAAAGAAAACTGTTGCCGAAAAAAAAAAAACGTGGAATAAGAGCAAGCGAATTCCCGCTGTATAATTTCTACGTGCTCACTTATTCGAGCAATTATATAAGAATAAAAAAATCTAAATCTCGACCTTAAGCAGTAGGTTGTTGGAGCTGTGCTTTATTTTTCTCTCTCTCTCCTTTTTTTTAATTTTCATTTCGGTCTCGTGCAGTGAAGTGTGCATAAAACCAGTGGGTGCTCAAGTATGTATAGGCAGGATGAGAAGTTCTATTTTAGTTTTAGTTTTATGTGTGCGCAGATAACGAAGTACACCGGGAAAGTGTTCGGCCAATAAAAGAGCTTAATGTGGTGAAAAACGAAGGGGAAAAAAAAAGCAACGCCTCTTCTCGCACGAGTGCTCTCGTTCCCCGCCCCCTTCCCTCTCAACCCACCCACGCATCCATAAACACCTTTCTTTCTGCTTTCGGTAGCTAGTTACCTGGTCTCTCACACACACATGCGCGCAGCAGCTGTCGCCAGAATTCTGTCCCCGCAGCGCAGCACTGCCTTCCTGTTTGGCGCACGCGGCAGCGCAAAGGAGCACGGTGCGTACTCTACTAGGTCTTTCGCCCGAGGCACTCGCATAATCCTTTTAGCGGCTACGTGAGGCAGCAAATGCTCCCGTTCCCTGCTTCCCCTCTTCTCTAAACCGCATTGAAAAAGTGGCACCAGGTGGCTTTAATATGGCAAAGAAAAAAAATGTGTTGTAGAGACATTTAACTATTTTCTTTTCGGCTTTGTTCTTCCTGTGTCGTGTGCGTGCGTGTGTGTGTGTGCGTGCGTGTGTGTGTGTGTGCGTGCGTGTGCGTGTGCGTGTGCGTGCGTGCGTGCGTGCGTGTGTGTGTGTGTGTGTGTGTGTGTGTGTGTGTGTGTGCGCGTGCGTGCGTGCGTGTGTGTGTGTGTGTGCGTGCGTGTGTGTGCGTGCGTGTGTGTGTTTGCGTGCGTGTGTGTGTGCGTGCGTGTGTGTGTGCGTGCGTCCGTGCGTGCGTGCGCTTTTTTATTATAGCGCCACAATCCTATCTTTAATGGTCATCTAATGGACAGCGATACAAAGTGTTATGCTTTGAGCAAGATTTTTTCCCCGAGCCGTACACCGTACCTGATGGTTCGTAGTTGTCCGCCGCAATGGTGTAGCGGTTACAGTGCTCGGCTGGTGACCACAAGGTCGCGGGCGCAATCCCGACCGTGGCGGTCGCATTTCGTTGGAGGCCCGTGTTTGAGGCCCGTGTGCTTTGCGATGTCAGTGCACGTTAAAGAACATCAGATGGTCGAAATTTCCGGAGCTCTGCACTACGGAGTTCCTCATAATCAGATCGAGGTTTAAGGCAAAAGCCTTTAATGGCTCCTACTCGCGGCCTCCGTCCGTCCGTCCGTATCCTGGAACGGTGCCAGCTGTGGCATCGTTCGCCGACGGACGCCGGTCGCGCCTCTCGTAAGACCATGTAGTGCTCGCGTTTTACTGGTGTAGCGTCGCTGTGCCCAGCGTGCGCGCGCGTCGACGTTACGTCGGACTATATCGGGCTCTTAACACTCTCTCAACACTCACGTGATGGCAAAGCGGCGCCCGCGGCAACGCTCCTTCGTCAGACGTCTCGTTGCAGCAGTCGAGTTAGTCGGATGGCTCCCAAGCGGCCCGGTGATGATTCCACGGCAAGCGGTTCGGAGAAGCGCCCCGAGAATGTGGATTTCCCTGAGACCAAACGCAATACATGGTATAGTCAGTCAAATGGCCACAGGCTTACACCGAAGACACTTTGGAATTTACGAAGTGTCCTTCAATTTTTGGGACGTAAAACCCCAGATATTATTATTCTTATTATTATTATTGGTTCATAGTTCTTGGAACTAAACTCGCTGCGTGTTTCTGGAGACCATAAAACCACGCACGCGCAGGCCGTGCACGTTCCGTTGATGCCAGCACAGCGCTAAGGCGGCTCTACAGTCGTGTATGTATTTAGTCTGTGTGGAGTTGCTACCGTAATAAAGCACTTCTGCAGATGGGGCTTCTCCGCAATAATAGTCTGTATGAGGAGAAGCCTACTTCAGGTTACTATCTTCGCATGGCGTTTGCGAGGTTGCGCGCGAGGTTTGAGAGATTCGCATGAGATTGCGTACGGAAAATATTTGTGCGCACGCGCGGAAGAGCCAACTGAGTGGCAGTCTCGAGACGTGCGAGTCCTGGTACCTCTGTTGCGACAGTGGAACCGCGAGAACTCTGCCGCCTGTCTCATCAAGTCACACTTCAGTTGCTGCAGCGCATCACGGTGGCATGCACCGTATGACCGCAGTCTATCGGTTTTTTTTTATATATATAGGTTCGTGTGCTTTCGCCAGAGTTAGCACGCGAAGCACTTCCGTTTGAACACTTCCGGTTTTGCGAATATCCAGAAAAAGTCTTCTAAAAATAAAACTGGTTAGATATCGATGGTTACCGTTCAGATCATGAGTTGCATTGTATACGTATAATATCGCAGCATTAGTTTACTTAGGATAAGGGCAAATTTGTTGTCGGTACAATTAATCAAATTCAATTAAATGTGTTCATTGAAAGAACAGATGGTTGTCTTGTGAGCAGCTGGGATCGTGGCGGCTCCTGGCGGAGCAGATGTGAACCACGCATTTGTTTCTACCTGGCCTCTGAGATCCTCAGAGCACTTGGTTGCAGTGCGAACTCGACACAAGGACAAAAGGATTAAGGCACGAGGAAGACATACACGCAGCGCTACTGGCAACAATGTTTATTTTTCCAGACCCTACCGCCCTATATACACCACAAACGGAACGGTGAACAAGGATCACGTGGTGCTAACAAAATACATGCGCGAGGGAGTCACCCTATAAAAGAGCATCCTAACAAATGACAACCGCGCGGAAACGGATTGTCAGCGTTTTCGCAGGAAACCTAACTCGGGTGCAGGTCAAGAAGGAGGCGGCTATTCGCCGTCAAGGGATGCCCCTCCAGCCAATGGTGTCGCGGCCGCTTTGTGACACGCTTTGACGTGCTGCTTTGTGATTCCTCTCGTGAGTGCGGTGCGAAGGCTCGTGCGCTCAACCCCTTTAACGCGCCCCCCAAGGCCCGTTTTAAGTGCTCCGTACTGCGGTGCTTCTTCTTCTCCCGGCCTTCCTGGCGGCATTCCTGGCGGCTGCGTTTGTCATCGCGCGGGGGCTGTGCGCTAGCGCGGGTCACGAAATTGATCAATTTTTTTTTCTCCCCCTATCCTTTACCTCTACGCTGTCCCTTTTATTCCCCACACCCCATCCCTGTGCCGCCTTGTTGAGGTGTCCTCGTAAGGAGAGACAGTTACGAGGCGGTCACTTATCTCTTCTTTTCCCATTATTTTATTAATAATCACTTAGAGAAAGAGCGAAGGCCGTCTGCCGCGGGGTCACGATGACACGGCGACGCCATTGGCTGGAAAGGGGTCCTTTGACGGCGAAAAGACGCTTGCTTCTTGACCTGTACCCGAGTATCGTCGACAATGATATCGATGGCTTGCTAACGCAGTTATCACCAAGAGCATCGATATGCTCAGCTTCTACGATGAAGCGGGTGATATCGTCCTTATGACGACCCAAAATTGTAGTCGTTTGGCCGGCAACCGCACGACTGAGTGTGGAGGGTGAGGAAACCGTCAGGTGGCAGCTTCTTATGGCATCTTCGGCTGGCTGCACCGGTGGCGTTTTCTGTGCACTCGTGCGGTGCCGTACGTTCGTCTGGGCACCACGCGTGTGGTGCCGCACGTTCGGCTGGGCTGGCCACGACACGAGTGCACGCCACCGTGGATATTGACGGTGGAGCGCGGTGCAATCCCATCATTCCGCGTGCGCTGGCAAACGACGCGGCGACGTTCCATCAGTGCAGGCGCAATTTACAGCTGGCGCGGTCGCAGAACACGGCCGGACAGGAGGGAAAACGTGCGTCAGCTTGCATCGTCCGGCCATGCTCGCACATGGCTACTTTTTCTGTCGGGATTTCACTGGCTAGCGAAGGCGATGCAAAAAATCACAGCATATCCACGGGGTGAATGATGAAGAGTTTGGGGCGAAGCTCGTGAAGCAATCATGGTTACACCGTGAAATCTTCAGTGGTTTCGCCCAGCAGTAATCAAAGCGATTACTGCTGGGCGGCCTCCTTGGCGCGCACCGTCTCGGCCTCTCGAGCTCGCACCTCGGGATCCTGCCGACGAGCACGAGCCGCAGCGGCGCGGCCTTCCGCACCCGGCGCTCCTCGTCGTCCATGGTCCGCCAAGCAGCACGATCCGGCAAGCGCACTCGTACGGCGACGATCCGGGGAATGAGAGATAGCGGGCGCTCGCCGCCCGGCGCAACCCCGCGCAGCAGCCAATCGGAGAGCAGCTGCACCGCCAACGCCATCTAGCGTACCTTCACCCAACCGCCATATTGTACGCATGTCTATGGGACAGCGCCCTCTCGGAAACGAGACGAGAAATGGAGATGACGACACAGAATGCGTACAGCGCCATCTAGTATATCGTCACCCAACTGCAGTTTCCATGCATCTCTATGGGACAGCGCCCTCTATTGTGCGATAAGGGAACACTACGGGGTACAGAGGATGGATCGACGATCGACAACCGACCAGGTCTCGCTATAAGGAGCTTCGCCCCTAAAATTACAGTAACTCTCGTCGAGTTGGTGCAAAACTGACGCAGCACAACCGCCTGGGGAACCGACGCGCACACACTCGACACGTAGCGTCGCGCAAGCGTCTCTCATTCTCAGGTGTTCCGTCGTTTGCGCTCTTATTCTCAGTACTAATTGGCCGCTGGTAGTTGTCGTCTGCTAAATGGTGTCTCTCGCAGACTGCGCTGCTGTCGCCGATTCAAGTTTGGTGGGTTCACATGTTCGTCTGGCCCGTAGCGGAGCGTGGCACTCGGGCAGTGTTTGACGTAACTTCCCTTCCACCACCACGGTGCCAGTGCGGCTCAGCTGAAGACGCCAATAGTCTTGTTGTCGTGCTCTCTTAGCCGCACGTTTACACACCTGCTGGTCTGTCCAAACGTAGTATTTCCAACAACGCAGCGGGATGCGATAGATGACGAATGCCTTGCATTCTATGAACTTGTGCTTGTGCTTGTGCTTGATTCCACGCTCTGCTTTTTTTTTTCTGTTTTAGAAGGATTTGTTTTCTAACAGAGGTTTCCTAGCTTATGGACTGGCACTGCAAATGCCACCCTTGCATTTTCCCGAAGAGCCACTTCCTTGATGTTATGGTACAGTTTATTGATAGGGGATAACGGCCGTGTTTTCTGTTGTTGCTAGTAGCGCTGCGTGTGTGTCTTCTTCGTGCGTTAATTCTTTGTCCTTGTGTCGAGGTGGCGCTGCAATCCGAGTGTTCCACCCACAAGGCCACTTTGCGACTCTCTCAGATCCGCTTTCGCAGCGCCACGGAACGCAAAGTCAACACAAGGAATACACCGCGGCACACGAACGCCGACGTGGCAGTGCCGTTACCGGACACCAAAATTCTTCAGGACAGGGTTTCCGACAAGAAAAATAAGCTCTTCAAAAGTATAGACTCTCAGGTGCGACGGACTTTCAGAAACGATAAAAGTCACGCCAATTAACACTTTACTGACCGAGATTCACTAATTTTTCTTTGAATTACTCGTCGAGTTCCTGAAGCGATGTTAGCGACTTTTAGTGTAGTGCGGCACAAATTTAGATATCTTCACTAATGTCCAAAGTGTGTTACGAAATAAGTGGACGTTCATTCTAAAAGAAACAGGGCGTGCAAACACGGACACAAGAAGGTAGTCAGGACACCACAGGCGTTTGTGGTGTCCTGACTTCCTACTTGTGTCCGTGTTTGCCCGCCCTGCCTTTTTAGAATGAATACGTGCCAGCTAGCTTAGCTCTATGTTATTCTAAGTGGACGTTCTAGTTTGCGTCTGCTTCAATGCATGAAACGGCGTCTTGTTACGAAATTAACCGCAAGAACGGCACATTTTTGCCGCACGTTCGATGGCGCGCGTCTCAAAATTCGCGCCACCCTCAGATTTAGTTGCTAGCGGGTATACTTTACAAACACACCGTCTGCAACGTGTCAGCTGCCCTATTTGCCGTAAACCTAAGAATTGTTGCCTCTTGGGTATAATTAACTCTTAATTAGCTTGACTTCTCCTTTGATGGACGTCCACGGCACTTGCCGGTTTGAATAACTTTTCTTCGGAAACCTTATCTGCGAGAATTGTTTTACCGCCTACGGGAAAACACTCCGTGTACTTGGAAGCGCCGCCAACTACACACACGACCACAGCGCAAGCGCGGGGGTTTCTCTGAAACGCACGTCATGTAGACCTGCTTCTGTAAATGTGTTGCGTAGAGATAGAAAGAAGTGAAAACAATTGGAGGCTCTCATATTGGTGACTTCACGCGGGGAAAGACGAATGCCGCCCTGCTGCTAGAGACAATATCTCGTTTGGTTCTATCTACGTTACTGCAAAACCTTCTCTAAGGGTTTTTAAGAAATTCTATCGTGTGCCTAAACGTAATTAGTGTTGAATTCAGATGTAGAGCCCTGTATAGGGAACCCTGGATTGGAAAGAGTAGTTTTAAAGTGGTAATGTATTAGTTAAAAGAAGAAACTTAGTTATGCTGATATTACGGCAGCATGTAAATTAAATAATAATATCTGGGGTTTTACGTTCCAAAACCACGATATGATTATGAGAGACGCCGTAGTGGAGGGCTCCGGAAATTTTGACCATCTGGTGTTCTTTAGCGTGCACTGACATCGCACAGTACACGGGCCTCAACCATTTCGCCTCCATCGAAATGCGACCGCCGCGGCCGGGATCGAACCCGCGACCTTCGGGTCAGTAGCCGAGCACCTTAGCCACTGCTCCACCGCGGCGGACAGCATGTAAATTAGCACAGTGGAAAACAAAGTCCAGACTTTCTTCCTGCACCGAAATTCTGCACCGGAATTCCCTAGCGCCGTTACCTCGTTGTGACGTCACAGATTTCACGTTTCTTGGTACTTGAGCCGTTCTGCTTTTATTTTATTTTTTCTCAAAGGAGCTGTGAAAAGTTTGACATCCGTCGTCTTCCGTGTGGCGGCAGGTGCCTGTAATGGGCGGCATAATTTCCATATGTTGCTCGTTTTCCTCTAAAAATATTACTATAGACTCCAGCAGATACTGTTACTATCAATGACCTAAGGGTGAGCCGATGGGGGGATCGACTTCAGGACTACCACTACTTTTTTTTGTACTGTACTTTCCCCCCTTACCAAGCGAGCCACAACAGTGGTCGGCAACAGTGGTCGTTTTCCTATGTGGCGGATAAACGCAATGCGTATTGGTGGCGACGCCACCGTACCGTTCACGCAACAGCTCCCCTTGACGTCCACAGTTGCTTACAGCGCTTACCCTAATTTGATCTTTTGCCGAATTAAGTACGCGTTGAGTTTCAAAGGCGCCAACGGCTCAACCTAAAGGCGTCTCTCGAGAATTCCTTTTCTGGTGTGCTGATGGACAAAATATAGGAAAAATACTGAATTGCGTACTGTCCGGTTGTGTGTGTGTGTGTGTGTGGGGGGGGGTGGTATTGGGAAAGACAAATTATTGCCTTTGATATCTCCGCCAACAATATACCATTTTCTGCCAAATAAACGAAAACGAGGTTCGAGAAATTATATATATATATATATATATATATATATATATATATATATATATATATATATATATATATATATATATATATATATATATATATATATAATGTGTGTTTTTCTATGTGTGTGTATTGCACAATAGTAAGACATTGCTTAAGTCCTGCTTCATGTAGGGCGCCTTTAATACCATCGCACCACCTCTGTACCGTTCTTTTCCATCATTCCCAATGTCTGGGCTCCCATTCCACTGCCCTAATAGATTGGTTATTTATTAGGCTTTGCACAATCATTCCAACCCACCCCTTACGAAAATCCCATATATGGACTTATATAATAATTCCCATATATGGCTACATCAGGAATTGGGCATATCAGGCCATATATGAATGTTCGCCATATATGTGCCATATATGGCCTGATATGCCCAATTCCTGATATACCCATATATGGCCTGATATGCCCAATTCCTGATATACCCATATATGGATGATGCCTATATATAGCCATATATGGCAATCATCTATATATGGCTATACATGAATTCAGCTTGTGCGGCTGGCATAAATTGCAGCTCCACAAATAATTCTACAGCTAGAAATATTGCACTCTAATAGTTAATGGTGCCTCCAACGGTCTGCAGTCGCTGTCGTCTCCAATCAAAGGGTATCCTGAAAACATTATTGTTCAATTTATCCTTATTATTGCTCAAATTAACCTGAAGACATTATTGCTAGAAATGTAATTTTGCTGGTTATTAAAAGTTTGCGGTCAGCACATGTCCCTGTTAGTCAGGTTTTTCTGAAAAGATACGTTGCGGTTAAATTGAACGCTTATCGACATTTTCTATTAAGTTTTGTAAACAGATTGTTCGCCGTGTTTTTATTTAAAATCTTTTTTGCGTGTCACTTGAGCGTCTTTTGTGAGTCAAATGGAATTATCGACTTGCTCTTGACCGTATGGACTGCATGTGCGTTTAATAATTTAGATGATTTGATATGCAACCTTTATGGAGTTCGATCAAAAGCGATTGGTATGCAAGCTTATGATGCGCAAGTATTGGCTAGGAATGAGCTATAGCGCAACTGCTAAGAATGGTGGCTATAAAAGCCTCTGCGAGCGTAGGAACGGAGGCTATTAGCCATATTTCTTGCAAATCAGACACTAATAAATTGCTTTTTTAATACGTAATCCGCTTTCCATACTTCTACTAATACATTATTTTAAACAGTTGCAAGCCCTAATCCAGATCAAAATTATGTTACAGCACTGACGGATTCAAACATGACATCACATTTGTTTTGTGTGTCTAACGACTGGTATGAGCAATTGCTCGAGATAACCACGTTATGGTGCGACGAATCTGGTCTCTAAATATAATGTTGGCTCTGATCTACGCGTTCTGGTCGAAATAACGCTGATATGACCCGAACTGTAGACGGTGGAAACGAAAGCATGTGCGTTACTCAGTCATAAATTGTCCTGTTTCAATCCGTGAGCACTGTACACCACCTTGAAAAACTGCAGTCGCTATAATTTATCGCCGCGAGCCCTTATCTTCAACACGCGTAATTCTAAAAAGAAGGGGGGAAATTGGCCGAAAACAGACAAATTAGGACACGACCACATAAATCGCATGACACGCTTGGGTATGCAGATTGCCAACTCTTTTCCATTTGTCAATCGAGCAAGTTGTAATTTATCTTTGGTGTTCCCTGAAACGTCAAAGCAAAAAAAAAAATCCAAATATATTTACAACTATTTTTATTGCTACGAAAAGTACACCACCACGAAGACCATATTTCGTTGTTGGAGCGCTTGTTTCCGATTAAACTGGGCGAATCATGTCTGCAAGAAATAGAATAAAAGAAAGTGTTGTCGTAAAAATAAAATCGCTAGAACACGCCCTAATCGCGTAACCACAATTATTATGAAGGTATTTACTCACAAAGCATGCAAACCGCTACGCTGTCTGAGTTTTCATAATTTGTAGTACAACATGCGAAGGCAATCAAAATGATAAACTTACCGTAAAGTTTAGCTGAGGCTTGTGGTTCACGGAGCCAGTCAATCCAGAGAAACTTAATCACACCTAAAGGCGACCACGTCAATTCGTACTGTTTTTCAGAAAGGAAATTGCGAGGGGAAAGCTTACACGCAAGCTTAGGTGTCCATTTTTTCCGCACGAAAAGCTAACGATGGTCAATCCAGCGGCCTCCACAAGCACACACACACAAACACACTTCCATGTGCGTCCACAATTGCACCACGTGCAGCGAAGTAGATTCCTCAGAGCTGCGTTAATTAATATCCTGCGTAAATCGCAGCAGTAGCTGGACACGAAATAAAAGCAAGAGAGATCACAAGGACGAACACGAGCCACACTCACGACGGCGGCTACCCCGGCGAGCGAAGAAGCAACAATGGCGCGGATGGATACACTAGACTCAGCGATACAACATCCTTGAGATCAGCAATTTGCGCGCTTCTCACTGAAAGTAAATTTTGCGAAGCTTATTGGCGAACTCAGTTTCAACTGTTCACAATTAATGACGCAGTATTGATACCTTACGAATTAATGTTTTCGCGCGCTATTTTCTTTATCGCTACTGTAAATGGGTCGACGCGCCTTCTTTGCTGCTGTGTGCAGAGAACGTTTGCAATATGCCTTCGCCGAATTTCTCACCCCGTCAAACGAAAAGCCCCTCTACCTTCGTTACTGTCCTCGCCGCGTACAAGCAGCAGGGTGTGGTCAGACGGGTTCGGGACAATAGGGCTTAAGTTTCCCCCCTGGCCGCGGAGAGCTGCCGGTGCATGAGCTTTGAGAGAGGCATCCGTCAGGCACGTCGCTGCTTCGTGTACGCTGGCCACCGCGACTTGGTCGAGCAGCATTCTTAACTTACTTCTCATGCATTTATAATAATAATAATAATAATAATAATAATAATAATAATAATAATAATAATAATAATAATAATAATAATAATGCAGGGGTACTACAAGCACGAAATGAACATTGAATCAACGATAATAATCTCACATGGCAAAATTCTTTGGCCCCATTGAATCGAATGCGAATGTCCGGGTGCGTATGAACCGCTGCACGCGAGTGTGTAATTGTGCATGTGTGTAAATATGTACAGGTATCCATAATTCACAAGCATATGCGCCACACTATTAGTGTTGAAAGGATGTGATTCCGTGTAGGTTTATTTAATGCCTGGCTGCTCCACGGAGAGCTGTAAACTAAGGCCCTGATTCACAAACACGTCATGATAATTGCAATCGCAAGGTAACATTTAAGCCAAACCTGATGGGGCGCGTATTAGCGATCCCGACCAAGAAATGACGCACCTACACAAAAGAGAAGTTTTATGAATTCGGCAGCTTACGTTAAAGGGTGGTATTATAAATATTCAGCATTTTGAGTGTTCAATACTAAGTCAATTAAATGTGCATCTTGTGTGAGTCAATTGCACCTTTCTTAACGTATGCCCATTAAGTGTGTATCAAATGAGATTCAATTGACGCTTTCAAACCCCACGTCAAATAAATTCTTTATGAGTGTACTCATCAAATTCACGTTAACTTGACAATGAGCACAGTCAAGAACTTTATACGCCGCCAAATGAAACGCAATATGCATTTTTGCAAGGGATCAGCCCAACTTCAATTTTGAATGCCAGCAAAAAGCGTGTAAGTTATACTGACATAATTTTGCCTATGAAAATACTCCCTCAAACATTGCAATGCGCATACTATTATGGTAAATGACAGCCGAAAGTAATCGCAGATGTGAGTAAACTACATTCACAGAAATCTCGTTAAATGAAGTGTGTAGCATGTAGCCGTCACGATCCTCGTATTATCAGCAATTTTGTGCACTGATGTGCCAGCAAAAAAACTGCATTTAAAGTTAATACTATTTATTTAACCCAGCATTACTGCGGACAATCGAAGTTGCATGCATGGCGGTTTTTTTATATACCAAAACTATAAATATCGCATTGGTTAATCATAATAGCCAGGTTTGGGAGCTTGCATGTGTTATGTGTGCCGACAGGATTGCGCCCTTGTAAAACATCTCTGCTCTCGTATATATAATTACACACTAACGACGTCGTAATAATTGCAGCTTATTGTTGAAAACCTAAAGTACATGAAAAACTTGTACGAAAGTTTTACACGAGTTCGCACACCTTGCACTGTCACGCACATAAACCTTAATATTTGATCTTTTGGGATTGCATTGCAAAAACAATATCTGTACTTCATACTATTGTTGATGTAGATAATAGGCCACTTTTCTGTACGGATTGCCACATATGAAATTCCGCATAAAAGTCAATGACTGGTGCTATATATACGTTGTTCATCCCATATATGGGAGCACTTCCCCATATAAGGGGATCTACTTGGTGTTATATATGGTGTGGCCGCGCCATATATGGCTGGATTTGACCCCATACATGGACCAGCCGCTCCATATATGGCTGTATTTGACCCCATATATGTACCAATCGCGCCATATATGGCCCTATTTACAGCCATATATGGTAAACGGTAGCCATATACACTGGCATATATACCCATGTATGGCCACATATAATTTATATAGGTGCCATATATGGTATTTCTGTAAGGGACGACCGACTTTCTTAACCTTAAAAAGCATTTCTGTATACCCCGTCGTTTTCTCTCTCCGATCGATGCGTCTGCGATGTTATATGCTATGACTAACGTACGCTTTTACTTTGCCTTCCACCGCTCGTTGTGCAGTCTCTGGGCTTTACATTAACTTTTGCTGCTGCTGTTGTCCGCGGCTCGTTACCTGAAGTAATTTCACTTTCTTTTTAGATTCTCCGAAAGTTGACGTTCGTTATCTTAAGGGTGCTTAAAATAAGCGGGCTCTGCAACGCGTTTCTTTTTTTTTTTAATTCGTGTATAGACAGGTTTCCCTAATGGTGGTATCTTTTCCTTTTGTGTTTTCAGCGCACGTCTGAGCGCACACGTTTATTCTTCGGCTATTTCCTCTCGCACTCGGGCTAGCACAAAGTTCAACAAATTTACTGCGCTTTCGACATCGCTAAAAAGTACAATTTTTAGCCCACGCACGCAATATGCGCAATATTCTGCGCTTCTCTGCATTGTGTGGTTATAAACACACGCAGCTTTTCTCTTTCCGGCTCCGTGGCTACCGAAAACTTAATAATTATCCTTTTACACGTCAACTCGCTGAGCTGTTGCGTGGCAACAGCAAAATCCACATTGACCTACCTGTGTTTGGGTCAACTATTCCTACTGTCTGATGTTGCTAGCTCCTTCTCGTTCCTTCAATTTGTTGAAACATCATTAATCTTCTCAACATGCGTGTGCACTTTGAGGTTATATTCTTTAAAAGTTTTGCTGTCGAGAAAGTCTTTTTTTATTGCGATAGCAATCATATGGACACTCTCGGCTGATTTTAGCCGGCGTGCCCTGGATATATATATATATATATATATATATATATATATATATATATATATATATATATATATATATATATATATATATATATATATATATATTGAAAAGGCACAAAGAAAAAGAAATCAGAAGAAAAAAATTCTGAGGCACCCGACCAGGGATTCGAACCAGCGGCCCCTCGCTCCGCAGCGCGCGGCGTTAGACTGCTCAGCCACTCGCCATTCATACGCCGGCAATAATAACGGCGAGCTGTTTATATGTACAATTTACCGCTGGCGGTACGCAAATCTTGGGGGGAGCTTGAGCGTGTTTTCTATCACGCAACGCTCCTACACTTTCTTTCAATTTGAAAACTGCCTTTGAGATGCGCACGAAAAAAGGGAAAGGGCCCCTTTTTGTACCCGCTCGTGATGTGGAACGAAAAAAAAAACTTCCCCATCTCCCGCTTAAGGGAACCATGTGTGGATGCGAAGCATCGGGGAGATAATTAGCTTGAGCGGGAGGAACGTTGCCGCTCTCATTTTCACGGCAGTGGTCCGGGCGCTCATCGCGGCGCTGCACATGAGAGCGAATGAGGCGCGCGCGCTTCGTCATTTTCATACCGCGGAACTACCTTGGCGCCCCCCAGCGGAGTATGCAGCTGTCACACCACCTGTCGTGCGCGCCGCTCCGTAGAGGATTCTTAGAGGAAAGGATGGGGGGGGGGGGGGGGGGGGCGTAGAAGATGAGAGAGAGGGGGTGGCGCTTAGTAAGCGCCACCGACGGGCAGCTGACACAACTATTACTGAAAATGAATTGGCCTTTCTTGATGCGGCACGTTTTCATGTGTGATGAGAGGACCTTTTGCATACGGATCTATTTATACCGTTACTTTCCGAAATAAACAATCAGTTGAAAGTTAGCGCTTGTCCTGTTGTCTCTTGCTCGTCCGTGTGTATTAGCGCTATGCCCCGTTTTGAATCGCATAACCAACTAGCCCAAAAAGCCACGCTGCATGTCATGTACTACATGATTTACATGTCATGCTCATGGTGCGCCGACTACCGTTTCGCTAGCTTGATATACACCAAATTTGGTATTGCGTGACGTGACTGTGTGACGAACATAAATGCCAAGTGGTCATATGGAAGTCATATGTCATGAGCACCATGACTTGCATGCCACGCTCATGGCACGCTCGCGGCCGTTTCTTTAGCTTGATAATCACCAAATTTGGTATTGCGTGACGTGACTGCATGACGAACATAAATGCCAAGTGGTAATATGCAAATCATGACATGTCATGCGCAACATGACTTGCATTCCACGCCCATGGTGTGCTCGCGGCCGTTTCCATAACTTGATATACACCAAAATTGGAATTGCGGAACGTGATTATATAGCCAACATAAGTGGCAGGTGGTAACATGAAAATCTTGGCATGCATGTCACCTACAGTGCCATTTACATGCGACGCTCATGGTGCGCTTGCGTCCAGTTCGCTAGCTTGATATACACTAGAATTGGTATTGCGCGACGTGGCTTTAGGACGAACATAAATTACAGGTCCTAACATGTGAACCATGACATGCATATTATGTACATGATTTGCTCCTTGCTGGCTGCTTCGCATTACATCGATTCCCACAATGCGTGGGATCTGCCGGTTTTTTTGTCCTCGTGTTTCAGTTATACGTGTGCATCTTTTGTGCATTTGGCTTGATATAAGAGTTTACATTCGATTAGTGAATGTTCAGTTTTTTTTTTTCGTAAGAAGTATAAACATCGCCATGCATACGCCGATGTCCGAAAGTTCGAGGGATAACGCGGAACGCGAATTCACAAAACTTCTTTTTTTTTCTTTTTGCCCCATCTCTTTGTGGGATCCAGCATTGCGAGAACTAAGTCCGAGTTTTCCGGCTTTAATACGGCTCTGGTAAATCTCCACTCACTCCGTCGAAAACGTGCCCGACCCTTTCGCGTGTGTGATCATAGCGCATAGAGCCACCGGCGCCGGTCGCTGCTCTAATATTTTGCGCACAGGATTATGAAAAAGGATTA